>OZ025242.1:18479556-18482056 GCA_964019155.1 Osedax fenrisi
AACACCGTGTGTGCATGTATTGGGTGTAGGGGTAGGCACAACCCATCGATATAAAGAAATCTGTATATCGATGGTATAACCACAGAGCTAGAAAGAAAGAGCTTTCTCTCTAGCTCTGTGGGTACAACGCACGACGATATGTCCCGTCCTCACTCTATCGCTATACGTTATATTGTATACTAGTATACTATAGTATAGTAGGCTGCGTCGTAGTGACGTCATAGTCGTTACGCACTATAGTGTGCGGTGCGCGGTGCGTGTTAGGTCACGAGAGAAGCACGATTAACCACGCGGTACATTGGCACGTGATACAATGGTTAAAGCAACAATAGCTTAGCTATAACCCTGGGTAATAACAATGCATCGAGTAGGTCACATGCTGGCTGGCATTACACTTATTGTGAGAGGAATTATTACTAATACATGGTCTATATATAGACTGTGTATATATATACACTGTGGTACACACATACACACATACACACATAATATATATATATATATATATATATATATATATATTATATAATATATATATAAATATAATAGTATTGTAATAATAAACTAGGCATATATTAAATAATACGAAGAGATAATATATGGATGCAGTCAATAATAATAATACTTTTGTAATCAATAACATAATATTTAATTTACACCCATATAAACTTTCATATACTATAAGTATATTCCACGCCAAGCATTACCTAAGTCTAGACCTCTTTAAGATACCCCTAAGCATTGACCACTTTAAGATAGCCACTAATCGTCGGCCACCTAAATCACTTACCACAACGAGAGTTACGTAAGATTTAGTTATGCAATACACCTGCAAGTAACACCTGACCACTGAAACGAATACACTACGATATGATTCACGCTAGTCTAGCGTCGCTAGAGAACCATTCGCCGAGCGCGCGCGCCGACCATCGAATTAGACGCCGCGCCGCGATTGCGGACGTCCTACGACTCACAGGTAATAGAAGGGGGAGGAGCTTAATAGTGCCGAGTAGTAGGTTCACTATTAATCGGAACTCGCGACCGTAAGCTAGGTACAATCGCGGTCTATATATCTCGTTACCTCACGTAGAATCTCGCGTAGTATCTCGCGTTACTTCTCGACTACACGCATCGTTACTCATACGTAGAAGTAACGTCACCTAGCGTCTAGAACGTCGTACATTCCTCCATCATCCCGGCGATCATTTTAGACGTCGATTCTAAGTACCGTCACGGATCGCTGAACACCGCCGTCAGGGGATAGTCGCGCTGAACCGGAAGGTAACGCTCACCTCATGGATAACGTAACCACCGTATCGGATAGCGGCGGCGGACCGACGGACGCTAATCTCACGTTATCTCGTAGTACGACGGGCTACGCCCCTAATTCGACGGACGGTGGCTCCACTACCCGAGCGCTGGAAACTGTAGCCTCGTTCTGGAACACTACATTATCGCCCCTATTGAACGGCACCACCACGACGAGTGACCAGTCGGATGAAGTGCCAGGCCGGCGTCCGGCAATAGTGCTGACCACTAGTGGTGGTCAGTATCACGTGAGACTCAGTTAGTACAGCCGTGTGTAGTGGGGGTAGGGTGGGGCATCAGTCAGTGGAGCTAGCGTACCCTGTACGATAGGGTGCGGTGTATCGTCTAGTGGTATGTCTAATTAACTATATGTATATACGTTAATATAAAAAGTGTATTATAAATTGACAGGTATATTATTATATATACCTGTCAATTTATAATACACTTTTTTTATATATATATATATATGTTTAGATAGATACTTATGTGTGTATAAATACTGACACAATGGTGCGCAGCACAGCCTAATACCACTCCCGTGTGTGTCGCACACTTTGTTTCCGAGCACGCGTTTAATCTAAATGAGCGCACAATTGAGTGCACGGCGTGGTTTAGGTGAACGTATGTGTGAGGTGTATATGCAAGTGTTGATTTATATACACGCATACACACACTCAAGCACATATTAATAATTACATAATATATATATATATGGATACATATCCATGGATACCTATAAACTAATTAGCATTCAGTTGATATCACTTCGACTACGCTCGATTACCTCGTTACTAACGATATCCATTGTGCTACAACAGTACTGACCACGTGATCACCATTACGTAATAGCACGTGACCTGTCACGTGTAGCGTATTACACACGTGATCTATAAAAAATGTAGTATGCCATTACCACACACACACACACACACAGACCTATCTACCATTGATTAGTCATAATTATTACGTAGTTTTTCTATTTTCTTATCTTTGCTTTTTAATAAAAAACACATAAGCACATATATCTACACACACACACATATATATATATATATATATATATATCGTAACCCGATATGTGTGTATAATATATATATATACTATATATACATATACAATACAAATTCAAACTTTTCAATATAGTTTAGATACACACACACACACACACACACACCTATGCCTAGATAAA
>OZ025242.1:18484556-18692056 GCA_964019155.1 Osedax fenrisi
ATACCCCAACTATATCACTACCCCAATACTTGTTGCACTAATACCCCAAGTTTCCATTACTTCGCCCCTTGCCGTGGTGTACCCCATCCCTCCTCACGTCATCAATGATGAATCATCACCCGTACATAAGATAGAGTTGATGTCACAGTAGTAATCACATCGCACACCTACTTGCCACCTCCTTCACTAGTTAATCCCCTGCACATTCATCGTATTACATCGTATTGCTATAGGTCTAGTGGTTTGTTTTGTTTTGTTTTTTCATTGTTTATTGTTTTTTTTACTCATTACCGTTTACTGATTCGTACATGATTGAAGGTCTTCTCAAGTATATTTTATGTGCCAATAAACCATCAAACTTCATCTTCAGTAGGTATATATATATATATATATATATATATATATTTATTAGTTTACAAGTATAAGTAAGTCTCGTTGTATGATTATTAAAATAATAATTATTACAATTGTATACAATATGTGTGTGCGTGTGTGTAGATATATATATATATATATATATATATATATATATATATACACGAACACACATACACATACATACACACACACATACACACACTACAATTATAATCATTTTTATTTTAATAATCATACTTAATTTATATGTTTCAGCATACTTCTAATATATCGATAAATACTTAATTTAGATCTTATTTTTTTGAATTACAGCTATAGCTATAAATCATATAGGTCTAGAATACTGTGATTTCACTTTTATATATTACTGAATAATATTAACGATTTATTAGGTATTAAAAAAAGCATAAAAAAGCATTATAATAAGGCCGGGGTAGTGGCCGCTTGTATCAGAATATGCAATAGGTGTCTCGTAATGTATTCGATTTATATTTTTTTAATTATATAATATTAAATCATTATATTTATGATGCATAAGCATCTTATTTAATTATATACACACACTCATACACATAAATACGTATAAATATATATATATAATCATATTTTTGTTAAAATGTGACATAAAATGAGTACGTAATAAATTAGAGTAATTAATTAATTATTAAAAAAAAATATTTTCTTTATATTATAGAAATTTTGATTATCTAAATATTGTAAGTAGAATTTTGTATCCTATTTAGCACCATTTAAGCGTTACTTACAACGACAACTACTCCGCTATCGGCCACTACCCCGTTCCTCCCCCCCTACATTAATCACATTCGCGCGGCCGGAGTTCATCACCATCTCGCCTAGGGAGACTGAGATATGCCTCCCTACCTATCATCCACTCCCGACCTCTGCAGAGGTTATTCAGTGTGCGACGTATCGTGAGACTCGCACACCCACCGCACATCTACCGCACACCTACCGGTGCGTTAAAAGTGACCATTGGTAACCTGTTCGCTGGTAAAGTGCGTTTAGGTTAAGGGTTTAAGTTAAGTTTAGATGGTATGCGATGTACGCAAGCGACATTATTCGATGTGAGCGAATATTGATGAAACTATCGACTGTCAACAATTAGTAAACTATTACATTGGAAAGTATTATAGACAATGATTTGTAATCGGACTGGGTGGGCGAACCAGGTACGATATATATCATAGCTTAGCTCTCCTATTCACAGGAGTCGATAACATACTGGTACGCCATACCAGTGTGTTATCAACTCATGTGAATAGGAGTGCTGAGCTATACGACATGTATAGATTTCACTGCAATACAGGCCCTATATTGTATGGGAACCTCAGGCCCAGCCTACATATTCAGTTTACCAACCTATAGGTATATATATAGCTCTACATGTGCCTATAGGCATAGGTATAATATAGGCATACCTATAGGTATTCCGAGACGCTCGTCGTGTGGGACACACATACGGGGCATTGCATAGCTAGGTCACTCGTTCGACGGGCCTAATCGACGGCCGGGAATTTTTTCGGCCGTAACTCGAACAACGGAGTCGATATGAATACCCTATTAACATAAGCGCTCACACACTCACACACTCACATACACACGCGCACACTAGAGTGACTCAAGTTCCGTATAGAATACCCCCGCGCGTGCGTTTACAATAGCTTGAGGTAACGTGCATTATCCGTATCATCTGCATTGTTTATTTCATTGTTTGTTTATTTGTAAATACAGCATTCATCTACATCTACATCTACATTTAAACACTCGTGTTTGTAAGCTAGATATCTCGCAATAAGTAAATAAGTGAAAATATATATATATATATATATATATATATATATATATATATATATATATATATACACGTATGTATATATAATTGATATAAATGTCCGTTGACCTATATCGCGATGCTCCGCCTTTATTAGTGTCACGTGATTTAGACCAGTACACCCGCGCATGCGTGATATCGATGAGTGACGTAACACCAGCACCTATTATGTCATACACCCATTACGAGATGATACCGGGGGGTGGGGGGTGCATCGGGGGTCGCCAGCTCCGCCTCGAACCGACTGCAGCGCCGGTTTTATCGCCTATCGTATGAATTATTCACTACTCACGAGCGAGCGAGCCTGAGAGAGAGAGAGAGAGAGAAGTAACAATCGCCATTCGCCGCGTCTCACCGTTCTCAACCAATTACCGACCGAGGGCGCCGAGTGCATCTCTCAACCCTAGCGGCAGCCCGTGTAGTTAGCGGGTTGCTGGTTGATAAAGCGTGGGTTATAACCTGTAATACGGGGCGGTCACCGTGTAAGGGTATGTTGTGGGCGAGTGCCCCCACTTTTAAATGTTGCCCACAACAAAATCAGATTTGTTCGTAATCAATTGTTTCGTAATCATATTTATGTATTCTAAATCAATAGATGTATTAGTAGCTATATTAGTAGATTTATTAGTAGATGTATTAGTAGATGTATTAGTAGATGTATTAGTAGATATATTAGTAGATGTATTAGTAGATGTATTAGTAGATGTATTAGTAGATGCATTAGTAGATATATTAGTAGATGTATTAGTAGATTTATTAATAGATTTATTAGATTTTTTCTGTATAAAATTGAAAAGACAATAATTATTTTTGGAAATGGCCCCTTCTTTTAAATCCTTAAAATGGTCCGTGTTAACTTCACATATGGTATACGTCATAGGTATATATATATATATATATATATATATATATATATATATATATATATATGTGTGTGTGCGTATATATATATATATATTCTCTATTATATAATTGAGTATAAATAAATGATCGGATCTCGTTAAAACCATGGATGCCTTAACATGGGAGCGGCTTCGAAGGGACATTAGAGCCATATATGGTTATAAGTGAACACATTCATCTAAGTTCCTGGATGGGATGGAAGGAGTCCACCAAATAAAAATAACAACAATACACACGCACCATATAGAGTGTGCGACTCGCACTTTGCGCGAATATTTGTATTTGTAACTGTGTGTTTTGTTTGTTTGTTTATGTATGTTGTACATCTTAATATCACGTTATTTTGTATATCCCGATGTGCAACGTACAATGTGCGTCCTGATTATACATGACATACGTACGCATCACATCTATATAGTATATACTATATATAGTATATACTATATACTATAGAGTGTATACATATCCTATTACCTACACGTATACGTATACGAAAGATATATCTTTCATATCGTATATGACAATACAGGTAACCGCCGATGCGTCATGGTTAACTTTATATTAACGCCCCTCATCCACGCCCCTTCATTAACACACGCCCACATTACGTAATAGATCTGATTCTCGGCTGCGGGGTGATAATAGCAGCCATATCGGTGTTCGCCGCCTGTCTCCTCTTCTACAAGTATTCCAAGTTAGTATCCGCTTCTACCCTATACTATATATACCCCACACCTATACCTGCTCCATAGATTTGTAGTTTACCTATATCGGTATTGCTATATTTCGCTAATGTAAAATTCTTCACCAGACGAGGTGCCTCGATTAAGGTAACTTAAGATGGCCGACCATCACATGACGCATGCATTTAATAACAAATATTTGAACAAATAACATTGATTTTTCTATATACGCTTATAAATTGCGTTTCAATTATATAAAAATATATATTTATATTTATTTATATGATATATTTATACTGCAATATAATTGCAGCATTTAAGTTTAACATTTTAGCCATCTTAAGTTACCTATATGGAGATACCACGTGAGTTGAATAACAATATCGTGACAACCAATCTAGGTAACTATAATATATCTATGACCTGCATTTATACGTGTCTACATTTATAATGTACACATACCTATACATATACCTATACATATACATACACATATACATACACATATACATATACCTATATATAATATATATTCATTGAATCACGTATATATATATATATATATATATATATATATATATATATATATATATTGAATACAATACAAATGGACCCCTCAAGAATTCATAGACGTATGTTATATTACATGTTATAAATAATTGTGAGAGTCCCAGACAATACAATACAAATAGTAACATTTTTCCTGTGTTTTTATTTATCGTTTTTAAGTTCTTGATAAACACAAGAGTTGACTGGAGTCGAACCCGGGACCTCTCGCTTACTGGCTTTTGGTTGTACCTCTGAGCCATAGACCCCAGACAATATATGTACCTATATATGTACATATACCTTATCTTAATTACATGGATAGTTCATCATGCTAATACGTCAGCCACTCGGGTAGTAAGGAGCTGGTTCGAATACCTCCCGGATCAATCAAATAGGCATTCATTTAATATATAATAGTGAGTCACTACTAGAGACATTAAATATTACATATAACAAATGATGGATCTCATTAAAACCATGGATTCCTAAACAAGAGAGCCATTTCGAATGATAATAATGTCATTGTGTTACGAGTAAAATCTTCACCTGGATAGATGAAAGTACTCCACCAAGATAACAATAACATATATATATATATATATATATATATATATATATATATATACGTATTCGTATACATAGTATTATGATTAGTAATATACTGTAATGGTCATGTGACTAGATAGATGTAGTAAGCTACCTACCGCACACCATCCATAGAGTTGCCCGTACAGTTCACGCTGACGGTGATACTAACGTATGCACGTGGTCTCTAGTCACGTGCGTGTGTCTAGTCAGTTGGTCTCTAGTCACGTGTGTGTGTATAGTCACATGTGTGTGTCTAGTCACGTGGGTGTGTCTAGTCACGTGTGTATGTCTAGTCACGTGGTCTCTAGTCACGTGTGTGTGTCTAGTCACGTGTGTGTCTAGTCACGTGTGTGTGTCTCTAGTCACGTGTGTGTGTATGGTCACGTGTGTATGTCTAGCGTTATCTCCCTATGTACGCGCATGTCTGAATCATAAATCACGTGATGCGCGGTGAGTACACGTGCTCCTGGCGGGCGGCGCCCTCTATTAATAGTAGCATATATACTATAGTACTATATATAGTACAGCGTCCCCCCCCCCCCGACGGCGAGAGTTAATTCGTTTACCTTATATACACACGTGACCTATGACGTCATACATCACGTGTAGTGACGTATGATATCGTAGTGAGTCATCGCGGTGTTCATACAGTAGACATCTGCGAATCCATTAGGCCCAATGTATTCGTATGTAATGTCGTTGATGCTTTATAGCTTATTGTTAAACCCTATCGTTATCTCCTATCAGTATATGTATCTCTCTCCCTCCCTCACTCTCTCCCCCCTCTCTCTCTCTCCCTCTCTCTCTATTTCGCTATCTCTATCTTCCCTCTCCCTTTCCCTCTATATCTATCCCTCTATATATCTCTAACGCTATCTATAAATATGTCTCGCTCCCCCTCCTTCTCTCTCTCCTTCTCTCTCTCTATCTATCTCTCTCTCTATATCTCTCTCTATATCTCTCTCTATCTCTCTCTCTATCTCTCTCTATATATCTCTCGTCGCTATAAATAACATCCGCTATGACGTAACGAGATGCCCGAAGTAGGTGATAACTCAACAATAGGAGACTTATAGGGAGGAGACTGATAAGGAAGAGACTGATAGGGAGCAGACTGACTACTATGATGATGATGATTTTATTTTTTTAAACACTAATTCAATTATAAAATTCTTATAGTGTGACAATAATATATTAAAATAAATATAATGTAACATAAATATAATAATAAGTACAGTGTACAAGTGTACAACGTAAAGGAATGTACTGAATCACATGATGTGATGCAACCGACGTCAACACTGCGGACCCTATACATGTGTGCTGTTGCTGCATACAGCCAATGTGATGCGTATAGTGCGTGCATCATGCGGTGACACAAGCGTTGCACTGTATGATGCACGCATTAGTACCTGTGTGTACACTATTGAACAATATGTATAGTATAGTATAGTATATTATAGTATATATATATATATATATATATATAATATGTATTTATTGAAATCACAAATAAATATTGAATACAAATAGCGGATACAAATGGACTCCTCAAGAAGTCATAGACTTGTACATCTTATAAATAACTGTGAGGGGCCCCGGACAATACAATACAAATAGTAAACATTTGTCTTGTTAGATTTATCGTTTTTAAGTTCTTGATAAACACAAGAGAAAAATGAGAACTGCCTGTAGTCGAACCCGGGACCTCTGGCTTACTAGCTTTTGGTTGTTCCACTGAGCCATGGCTATGCATATACCCCATATATATGTCCATTATATATATATATTAGTATAATGTATCTGTATATAACTAATACATAGTTATAACCATCGTAGACAACTGTTGTTTACCTACTGTGCAAATGGTAGGTTTTTACTCACTTTTAAATATATGTTGGTTATATTTTGTATTGTAGGTTGTAAAGTACCTAATTACCTAATTATAACTTGTAAAGAGAAATGGGAATCATATATTTCATGTTAGATTGTATGCTTCAAATAGAATGTTAAATACGTATCAATAATGTATGTTAATTTCAAATGTATAGTAAAACGTGATACAATAGGTGCACTATATTAATTATTATAAATTATTTAACAAATCTGTAGTCATTGATTACATTTTCATAAATAAATATTCATATACATTATGTAATACTATATAGTTTTAGATATATTCTTATTTCTAAAGCACACGTATACTATATATACTATAGTGAAGGACATACAATATAGTGGTGTATACACCAGTGTATATACATGTACATACATATACACCATCTTCAACTACAACTGATGTTTACTACATTATAATACACTCATTGTTGTATACACACACATACATGCATACACACACATACATACATACATACAAACACACATACATATAAACACACATACATACACACAAACCTATATATATATATATATATATATATATATATATAGTAAATAGTATTTACTAAATAATACGTCCTTTAATTCAATAGATCAATCAGAATTACGTTATACATGCAAACAAACACACGCATGCACTCTAAAATATTCATAGCATACTACTTTGTGATACGCGTGCCTGGGTAGTTATTACTTCCGGTTTAGTTTAATCCTCCCCCAGCGGTTCACCCTACCCGAGCCCCTCCATCTTCACCACAGCATATTTTAATTATCATTTAGACCATATTTATTATTTTACACACAAAAAAACGATTTTTTTCCATAAAAGAACCGATTCAAAATCACCGAACAACCCTGACATACACTCACACTTACATTTATGTTAGGATGTAAATATATATATATATATATATATTTAATTAATAAAACTAATTACATAATAGTTGATCCTTTGAATATAAACAGATGTCATTCGCTCACTACTGCATTCATTCGCTCATTAATGCATTCATTAACGCATTCATTCATTAATTCATTCGCTCACTAATTCATTCATTCATTCATTCATTCATTCATTCATTAATTCATTCATTCACCGACACAGTCATCAACGCATGCGCCTACGAAGTCAGCAGCGATCATTCATGCCGTACGGTACGACTCACGCCTCATCTGGTAGGGGGGACACCGCGGTCTCTGGTAATCACGTGTACTCCATTCACTGCGACAGCGCCAGCGACTCGTTTAGCCACCCCCCCGAATACACATGCCACGACCCGTCCTCCAATGATGTCCATCGAGATAACGACGCCGATAAATGTACTACTTCTGGTGGGGGAGGAGGAGGAGGAGGAGGCGAAAGTTTTGGAATGTCGTGATGTACGCCACCGTGATCGCTCGTGAGGTCGGGGGTCATGAGGTCGTGACCTCTACGAGAACGCCCACCTTTATCATACTCACTATCCTCTATCCGCACCACTTATATTTTATTTCTACCTTCTCCCCATCCCCATCCCCCCCCGATTATCATTCCATTTCGTATTCTGTGATTACTTTTCGGTGATACAAGAACTACCACCACCATTTCCACCACCACTAGCACCACCACTACCATAATACTTTTACTACTATTTTATTATCCTTCATCACATTCTGATATCTAATCGAGAATTCATGAATACCTATGTCCTCTGTTATAAAAGTAGCTTCTTGGTGATACAGTGAGATTCACTTTTAACCTACCATATAACGGGAAGTCACGTATTAAGAATTGTGTCTATAAAGTAACTAAGAATTTATTTTTAATATCACAACTTTATCATTATTATCATCACTACCTATTGAATTGTTATTACCTATTTTTATGATTAATAAAATCATTACTTTTGTACCTCATCAGTTATTTATTAATTACTTATTAGGTACTTCTCGAGTTCTCTGGTAATCAATCCAACGCCTATAGGTATACCCATTACATTTTCATCAGAAATGTTATTTTTCTATTATTTTGTTTAATAATATTTCAAGTTTAAAGTTAAACATGAATGAAATATATATATATATATATATATATATATATATATATATATAGTGTGTGTGTGTATGTGTGTGTATATGTGTATGTATTTGTGTGTGTGAGAGAGTACACTCATGAGTGTTTGAGTGAGTGAATGTTGGTGTTTAATTGTATTTTTCAAAATATATTATTGAATATAACTTAGTTACTATAAACAATGCAACATATTGTATAGGAGGTATAAGTACAGGTTTAGCATCAAGGTATACAGGTACAGCTACAGGTACATTAAGTATAAAGCATATGTACAATGAGTTTCTATAAATTTCTATAAATAAACATACAAATAGTGCGTTTTCAATAAATATATGTGTTTTAATATATACTATTAGTTATACATAACTATAGTATACTATATAAGTAGCAGTAATAATAGAATAGCTGTAGTATTAGTACGCATATATATAATATAATTAAAATAGTTAAAACTAAGAATGATATTATTAACAAACATAATATATTGAACTTAACATGTTATCAAGTTATACTGCAGATATAGCATAATAAGTAGTTATAGTGAGATTATGGGTAGGATCAGTACCAAGCGGGCAAGCTACCTGATGTGGAGAATCACTAGGCAAAGATAGGATAAGCAAATTATGTTTAAGGGTGATGGTGTTATTTATTTACAAACGTATCTGTATATAAAATGTATTTATAGAAATAATAACATTAATAAATAGTACTATAGAGAAGCATATCATTTCTAAAAAACACAACTAGATATATTCCAAAACCCAATAATCATCAACATAACATATATATTAATTGAATCCATAACTACGTACTATGAAAAGTCTTACCGTATTTTATTCTTCCAATTATGAGTCATAACTAGTGATGAAAATGATGCCGAGCCGAAAATTATAGCTATTGATACCGAGCCGAGACTTTCATTTTCGGAAGAAAAAAAAGAGCCGAACCGAGACTCTAGCCAAACGAGCCCTGGTCGAGTTGAGACTTTGTGTAACTAAGACTGAGACTGCATCGATGATTTAGATTTTACTGGCATCATTTACATCAATAGTCATAAGGTTATGACTCATATCTCATAAGCGAACCTATCTTTGGGTGATATGTAGTATTGATTTCAGTATCAATTATGTAAACGTAATGGCTATATAGGTCAATTCCTCCATTCATTCGGTAATATATTCACTTAAAAAATAACAATGATATCAAAGATAATAGATAATAAAGATAGTACCTATATGTATTATCTATACACCCATTGGCTAGTATCGGCCACTTCAAGTCAATACCACCACCAGGTAGCGCAACCAACTAGGATGTTCATATTCACCTATATTGGAAATCATTGAATTGAATGACGAACCCGACGTCATTCGTATTCAGTGATAAGTAATAGTGTCTCGTATCTACTACAGTGTGTAGGTGCCTGAATAGAATGTTCGCATTATCTTTCTATTGTAGTGGATATTTAGTAAACAACTATTGTTATTTCCATCAAATATCACTTTTCCCTAACCGCGTATTTAAGGGGTGTAACTACCGTGTATATAGCACGTGACTAGTGTATACTTGTAGGTAATGCAGGTAATGCAGGTATAGGTAATGCAAGTACAGGTAATGCAGGTATAGGTATTGCAATTATATATAATTAATGTATATGTATACATTTATACATGGGTAGAAGGAATATATTGAATATGAAGCAGCATCAGTCTACTGCTTTATAAGATGTATAGGTGATCTGAAGATGTTGATGGAATACGGATGTCTACTTGATATATATATATATATATATATATATATATATATATATATATATATGTTAGTGTGTGTATGTATTTATATATCATATATGTATATATATATATAGTATATACCAATATAATAATATAATATATAGTTTATTAGGTAAACAACAACATAATAAATAAACAAAAATATGGAAGAAAAAACAGATATGAATTGAAACCCAGATCGATATGGTACACAAATTATCATTGGGTTTACATGTATTAACAAAACGCCTTGGTGTATGCATGCCGAACAATCTATATATCTATATATATAGTGTATATATATATATATATATATATATATATATATATAGTGTATGTCTATATATAGTGTACGACGTATACTACACTGTACGACGTACAGTGTACGTCTATATTGTATGACGCGTGCCTCGAAACCACCTGCTAACTAATGCATTGTCTATTAATGTTGCATAAGATTACGTAGATACAGATCTATATACAGACACCGATAACCTATAAGAATCGATAAACAACGAATCAAAAGTTACGTAACACCAGAAATAGGAGAGATAAGAACACAATCCGTAAATTGAGTTTCCTTTTAACACGCGCGTTCCTGCAACTATCAATATAAAGAGAACACTTCGTTTACATCGATTGTATAAGCAAAGCCCTAATTATAACACTGTAAATGTGAATTTAAAAATTTATGAGCGATAATAGAGAGGTCAAAGTTCATTTTGTATCATATCAATAGTTGGTATCATCTCAATACGACACCGACTCTGGTATAGGCATGTGTGTTATTTATACAAATATAGCAGACGTACATCGTACAATTATAAAATGTATAGATTTATAATGTAGGTTAATAGGGATTAATTAGGTTAATTTAGGTTAATTACAAATCTTTGATTTATTGTGCATGTATTTATATGCATACTAGGCATTATGACATTATAGACCCTAAGATGCATAGATAAGTAGATAGATAGATAGATGATTTATGTACACACAAATATAACAAAGATAGTTCTCATTTGTGTTTTAGCAAAATAATAATACATAAATAAATAAACGATAAAATAATATATAAGTAAAAAAATAGGATTGTTAGATTAATAAACGTGAACAAAAATAAATATATACGAATATTAAAAATGACCAATAATAAAATCGTTGACTTTACTTTTGAAACGTTCTATGGATGTCACAATTAAAGAGTCACAACAAGAGTCTTAGATCTCGAGGTAGACAATTCCATAGTGCAGCTGCCGAATACCGAAAAGATCTCTTGACATATCTAGCCAGCTTGAACTTATTAGCATACTAGGCATACTATGTTACATGTGTGTAGATGTCTAATTAATATAACGTATTGTATGCTTCACTGGTTCTCCTTGCCCTCCCATATTTTCTATAACTCATCTTAATCATTAACTATTAGAATAATAACGGGTATTTGTGAAATATATATATATATATATATATATATATATATATATATATATATATATATATTAATAGAGCTATATCAGATGTAATAAAATAACACTATCATATCATCAAGGTTTTTTTCTTATCTGATATATATATATATATATATTATATATACCTATGCATGTTTTAAATAACCTATATATATATATTGTATTGTTATTTCGTACACTATACGACGTATTGTTTTGAATAGTATACATATAGGATTATAATATACATATTCGTTATAGTTATAGTTTTAGCAACGATATAACCTGGGAAAATGTTTGGTTATAGTTTGTATAAAATAATATGCGTATGATATCATATGGTATATATATTAAAGTATATATCTTAGGGTATGTATATTAGATAAATACCTAGATGTCATACATGTCATAATATATATAATGCATGGTACATCTATCTAAATGTCCTGTCAAGTATCTAAATATATTGTACTTAAATATATATTACCTATATAAATATATTTAATATAATTCGTATTTTTAATAATATATGTATAGGACAATTTGTGTTTAAATTAACCTACATTTTTACGAATATCTCTGATACGATTTACATATTTTAAATATAAGTAAATATACTAACGGAGTATATATATATATATATTGTAACCATGGTAACTATGCATAGTTACTCTATATATATTACATATTATTATATGTAAGAAAATACATATAGAAGAAAAATGACTATAGAAGAAAAATGATTAAAATAATAAATAAGGAATTCACTTTGTTTAGCGATCTGATATCTCGTTAACGATATACAACTATAGCCTATAGTCTATAGTCTATACAACTATAGGTTATTACACATAGTTAGATTACCTACTTATGTGCTACGGTTACATATTTGTTTAATCTCTGCATATTAGTTATCGGTTGTACATTAGACCGGTTCGTTCGATTCAATTTTTAATCCTTCATATAAAATATAATACATATCTATATTTTAGTATAATATGTATTAACAATTTTTATAAAAAAATAGTTACCTTTGGTCACGAAGCATTTAAAGTTTGAAATATAAATTATTATTTTTAAATAAAATGTATAATATTCCATGTATAATAGTAATGACGCCATCTTATTATCTTTGATGTTTACAAATATTTAAATTAATATTTAAAATTAATTATGTATTTGTATTATATTTAATGAATTAATATAATATATACCATTATTTATATTTATTAATAATATAATATCTATATTTAATTTGTATATCTACAAATTACCAATATTAATGTCTCCTAAAACTCGAGAAAATACACCATTTTACAGTATTAATTTTAAAGTATTTATTTCAAAATAATTCAAAAAAATAATTAATGTTTAAAATTAATATATATAATTATACTTTACATAAATTTGAGTTATCAGATTGTATTGAATTGTGGATATGAGTTAGATATAAATGTCCTTTATACAAATAAAATTAAAAAATATGAAAAAATATTTTGTATTTCATATTTCAAATAAAAATCCAAAAAAATTTACAAATGATGTTAATTTTTTTTCTAAAAATAATTTTTAATTTTTAAAATTAAATTGTAATAATTTATTTATATTAAATTATACGATTTTTAGACATTTTTTTTTAGTAAAATTATTTGATAAAATGTGGGCATCTAGATTGTTATGAAAAATATTTTGTATTGTTAATACTACTTGTTATATATGTTTCTAGGATATATCCATAGTTGGCTTAAAAAAAATCATTCAATTTTATAAAAATTGAATAAAACTTATTTCTATATCTCCCCCATGTTAAATTTTATATGTATTCAATGTTAAAATTAAAAGGTCTCGTGACATAACAATATTTAAGATATAGGTCTACAATTTTAAAGAATTATTTATCATAGCATACATAATTGTCACAGATGTGAAGGTTTATAAAATTACGAAAAAAAATTGAGTACGAACCGGTCTATTGTACATCTATGTAGACATGTGTGTAGCCATGTATGTAGACATGTATACGTAGCCTATATCATGTATATGTTTATTAATAATATTATTAATAGACATATATCTTAAATATGGAGATTCATTTTATATATCTCAAATTCGAGGTATAAAATTCCATGTGTATATTACGAGAGAGATGTTTATATGTGTATGTGAGTTGTACTAACAAGCAATGATCAGGTATAGATTTAGATTGAGTAGGGCTTTGTATGAGAGAAGTAGGGCTTTGTGTGAGAGAAGTAGGGCTATAGTGAGAGTAGTAGGGCTATATAGAGAGAAGTAGGGCTTGGTGTGAGAGAAGTAATGCTTTGTGTGAGAGAAGTAGGGCTTTGTGTGAGAGAAGTAGGGCTGTAGTGAGAGAAGTAGGGATTGGTGTGAGAGAATTAGGGCTTTGTGTGAGAGAAGTAGGGCTTTGTGTGAGAGAAGTAGGGCTTTGTGTGAGAGAAGTAGGGCTTTGTGTGAGAAAAGTAGGGATTTGTGTGAGAGAAGTAGGGCTATAGTGAGAGTAGTATGGCTTTGTGTGAGAGGAGTAAGGCTTTATGTGAGAGAAGTAGAGCTTTGTGTGAGAGAAGTAGGGGTTTGTGTGAGAGAAGTAGGGCTTTGTGTGAGAGAAGTAGGGCTTTGTGTGAGAGAAGTAGGGCTTTGTGTCAGAGAAGTAGGGCTTTGTGTCAGAGAAGTAGGGCTTTGTGTGAGAGAAGTAGGGCTTTGTGAGAGAAGTAGAGCTTTGTGTGAGAGAAGTAAGGCTTTGTGTGAGAGAAGTAGGGCTTGAGTGAGAGAAGTAGGGCTTGAGTGAGAGAAGTAGGGCTTTATGTGAGAGAAGTAGGGCTATAGTGAGAGAAGTAGGGCTTTGTGTGAGAGAAGTAGGGCTTTGTGTGAGATAAGTAGGGCTTTGTGAGAGAAGTATGGCTTTGTGTGAGAGAAGTATGGCTTTGTGTGAGAGGAGTAAGGCTTTATGTGAGAGAAGTAGAGCTTTGTGTGAGAGAAGTAGAGGTTTGTGTGAGAGAAATAGGGCTTTGTGTGAGATAAGTAGGGCTTTGTGAGAGAAGTATGGCTTTGTGTGAAGGAAGTATGGCTTTGTGTGAGAGGAGTAAGGCTTTATGTGAGAGAAGTAGAGCTTTGTGTGTGAGAAGTAGGGGTTTGTGTGAGAGAAGTAGGGCTTTGTGTGAGAGAAGTAGGGCTTTGTGTGAGAGAAGTAGGGCTTTGTGTCAGAGAAGTAGGGCTTTGTGTCAGAGAAGTAGGGCTTTGTGTGAGAGAAGTAGGGGTTTGTGTGAGATAAGTAAGGCTTTGTGTGAGAGAAGTAGGGATTTGTGACAGAGATGTAGGGATTTGTGTGAGAGAAGTAGGGCTTTGTGTGAGAGAAGTAGGGCTTTGTGTGAGAGAAGTAGGGCTTTGTGTGAGAGAAGTAGGGCTTTGTGTGAGAGAAGTAGGGCTTTGTGTGAGATAAGTATGCCGCATTGGTACCATGGTACTGCAGTGTACTTTAGTTGATAAGTAAGTAATAGGGTAATAACCCTGCGGGTTTAGAGAACTTATCAATAGTATTAATGCACCTTATAATCACATTTTTGTTTATTTGTGATGAGGTCAGGTTAAGTAGTAGACATGTCTGAAAATGCATTTACAGAAGTCAACAAACGGCATACAATGATAGCAATGGTGATGACCTTAGGTTATATGACTTATAGCCTATAACCCATTACACAGTTCATTTTCTAGGTGTAATCCGACAAAGAATTACTACCTAGATATTAGTGTATATTGTGTTGGCATGGTTGAAGAGTAGCGAAAGTAAGGTTGTCCGAAGAGGCAATGGTTCGACAATATATCCGATTGTAATATGACGGACGCGAACCAAATATTGCACAAAGTCTACGATCGCGATGGCTGGGCAACAGTGTGTTGTTAAGGTAGACATGCCTGACTTGATTCCCTCATTCACGGGACTAAAAGTAAGAATATTGGAGCCAGTTTCGTTATTTGTTTATCGAGGCAAATGGATGATAAGATGATACCGATATTTCGAATATTGAAGAAATAACGTTTAGTTTGACTATTAGGTATTACCTACTAGTGATTGTTTGTGCAGGTATACCTATACTATAGTGTCAGGGAGTTGTTTCATAGTGTCAGGGAGTTGTGTCATAGTGTCAGGGAGTTGTGTCATAGTGTCAGGGAGTTGTGTCATAGTGTCAAGGCGTTTTGTCATAGTGTCAAATCGTTGTGGAATAGTGTCAATGTGGTGTATCATAGTGGCAGGGTATTGTGTAATAGTGTCAGGGAGTTGTGTCATATTGTCAGGGCGATGTGTAATAGTATCAGGGAGTTGTGTCATAGTGTCATGGAGTTGTATCATAGTGTCAGGGAGTTGTGTCATAGTGTCAGGGAGTTGTGTCATAGTGTCAAGGCGTTGTGTCATAGTCTCAGGGCAATGTGTAATAGTATCAGGGAGTTGTGTCATAGTGGCAAAGCGTTGTGTCATAGTGTCAGGGCAATGTGTAATAGTGTC
Source organism: Osedax fenrisi (assembly GCA_964019155.1). Classification (NCBI taxonomy): domain Eukaryota; kingdom Metazoa; phylum Annelida; class Polychaeta; order Sabellida; family Siboglinidae; genus Osedax; species Osedax fenrisi. The sequence goes on from OZ025242.1 coordinate 18,501,201, forward strand.
AGGGAGTTGTGTCATAGTGTCAGGGAGTTGTGTCATAGTGTCAGGGAGTTGTGTCATAGTGTCAGGGCGATGTGTAATAGTATCAGGGAGTTGTGTCATAGTGTCAGGGAGTTGTTTCATAGTGTGAGGGCGTTGTGTCATAGTATCAAGGCGTTGTGTCATAGTGTCAGTGAGCTGTGTCATAGTGTCAAGGCGTTGTGTCATAGTCTCAGGGCAATGTGTAATAGTATCAGGGAGTTGTGTCATAGTGGCAAAGCGTTGTGTCATAGTGTCAGGGCAATGTGTAATAGTATCAGGGAGTTGTGTCATAGTGTCAGGGAGTTGTGTCATAGTGTCAGGGAGTTGTGTCATAGTGTCAAGGCGTTTTGTCATAGTGTCAAATCGTTGTGGAATAGTGTCAATGTGGTGTATCATAGTGGCAGGGTATTGTGTAATAGTGTCAATGCGTTGTGTCATAGTGTCAAGGTGGTATGTCATAGTGTCAGGGCGTTTTATCATAGTATCAATATGGTGTGTCATAGTGTCAGGGAGTTGTGTCATAGTGTCAAGGCGTTTTGTCATAGTGTCAAATCGTTGTGGAATAGTGTCAATGTGGTGTATCATAGTGGCAGGGTATTGTGTAATAGTGTCAGGGAGTTGTGTCATATTGTCAGGGCGATGTGTAATAGTATCAGGGAGTTGTGTCATAGTGTCATGGAGTTGTATCATAGTGTCAGGGAGTTGTGTCATAGTGTCAGTGAGCTGTGTCATAGTGTCAAGGCGTTGTGTCATAGTCTCAGGGCAATGTGTAATAGTATCAGGGAGTTGTGTCATAGTGGCAAAGCGTTGTGTCATAGTGTCAGGGCAATGTGTAATAGTGTCAGGGAGTTGTGTCATAGTGTCAGGGAGTTGTGTCATAGTGTCAGGGAGTTGTGTCATAGTATCAAGGCGTTGTGTCATAGTGTCAGTGAGCTGTGTCATAGTGTCAAGGCGTTGTGTCATAGTGTCAGGGCAATGTGTAATAGTATCAGGGAGTTGTGTCATAGTGTCAGGGAGTTGTGTCATAGTGTCAGGGAGTTGTGTCATAGTGTCAAGGCGTTTTGTCATAGTGTCAAATCGTTGTGGAATAGTGTCAATGTGGTGTATCATAGTGGCAGGGTATTGTGTAATAGTGTCAATGCGTTGTGTCATAGTGTCAAGGTGGTATGTCATAGTGTCAGGGCGTTTTATCATAGTATCAATATGGTGTGTCATAGTTTCAGGGAGTTGTGTCATAGTGTCAAGGCGTTGTGTCATAGTGTCAAAGCGTTGTGTTATAGTGTCAAGGTGGTGTGTCACTATGACAATTAATTAACTAGCTTACGTTTTAATGGATTTAATGAATGAATTAATTAACCAAAATAGCGTTAAACGTTCTCTATCGTGTACAAAATATATAAAAATAACAAAAAGATTAATAAATCAGTCGAAAATAATAAATATAATAATGCAAGTGAGTTTGCAGAATGGTAACTACTTATGTAGAGTATTGATAGTTTATGAAAGAGTGAATGATGCGGAATGAGGAAATGTATCGCACATTTAGAGTTGTGCGACATCGGGTAAAAACAACTACATTCATAATACATTATACCTACACCAAAGATTGTCAGATGGAAAAACAGTATAGGCTTTTTGCTTCACAGAGCTAGAGAGAAAGTTTCTCTCTAGCTCTGTGATTTGCCTACACTAAGAACATACATATTCTAACTATAATGTAGAGTGGGCTACTTAAAGCTGGAGGATACCTAAGCTACCAGAAAAATAGTATTTCTAGAGGCGACTTCTTATAAATACGATTTTTTCTGGTGATAAATAGTCTACAGTATCAATAATTATAAAGATCATAATAATTACTAATTATTTAATTGTAACCCAAAAACGGAGCAGGTTTATACCATGCATAGATTTTTATTTGACATAGATCGGTATTACTATATCTCGCCAATGTAAAATTCTTCAACAGACATGGTGACTCGATTTAGGAAACTTAATATGACCGACCATCATATTAACCATAGAGAACGAAGTCACTTCGTTCTCTATGATATTAACAATGCATTTAATAACAAATATTCAAACAAATACTATTTATTTTAAATACATTTGATTTCTTTTCAATAGAAAAAAATAATATTGATTTTAAAATACATTTGATTTCTTTTCTATATAAAAGAAATCAAATGTATTTAAAAATCAACAAAAACATATTTTTAACTAAATAAATTTTTTTTTAATAATTTTAAAAATGTCCTAAAAAAGAGAATTGTACAATCAAAATACGGATTGTTGAACAATTATTTATAACATTATCTAGAATAATTTATTTAAAATATATATAATTATTGAATAATTTCATATCATTTCTATATATATATAGTGAATGAGGGATGATGTGAAATATCCTCCACAATATTTGTTGTAGGGTATCATATATATCATCTCCACTTTAAAAAAAAATATGAAATCTATAATTACATATATTTTGTGAATCTTCGTAAAATCGTTGATAATTACTAAGCAGTCACAATAGGTAGGGTTATATACTATGTATACCTATACTTGTATGAGAAAGATTACTCTTATACTGAAAATATAATAGTTTCATTTATATTTTGTTATGCAATTATATAATTATTCTATAGCATATATATATATATATACAATTATACATTAAATTAACAGAAGAATAGTAATGTGATTAAAAAATTAATATGAAAATACACTTTATTATATCTTTACAAATAATTATTTATTCAAAATAGATATAAAAAGTTAGTAATCAATTCAGTTCTATAGAAAATTTATAAAAAAAAGTTGCTAAATATCCCCTCCAAGTTATAGAAGATATTGAAAAATAATTATTTTTATCATACAATAACAAATATTAAAATGCTCACAAAAATTTCTAATAAAATTTAAAAAAAAATTATTTGTTATTAATTATAATATACTATATATATTTAAAGTTCGTAAAATCCCACTACAAGTATTTCCGGAAATCATTGCTAGAAAGTAGTTCTCTAGCAAGTTTCAGTGGGATTACCCATTACTTTCTTGAACAATTCTAGCAATATAGCAAATAGAACTTGTTCTATTTTCAGCTAATAGTTTCCAACAATACTTGCTCGAAAAGAATATTAATTAGTATATTATTAATAATTATATAATTAATTAATATAATATATACTAATTAATATCATTCTAATTTATATTATTATTATAATCATATAGTATTAGAGTGTATAACACTAATTAGTATTATAATATATAAATATATTATACTAATTAATTATATAATTATAAATATTATACTAGTTAATATTATACTAATTTATATTAAAATATTAATATTATACTCATTTATATTAAAATAATTAATATTACACTCATTTATATTATACTAGAGTCTAAGAAGCATTCAGTTTATTTAGGCTAAATACATTTGATAGTAACTATATCATATAGTTACTATACTAATACATGTATAGATTCGTGATATCATTTTAATTTTATTTTTAATTTAAAAAAAATAAATGATATTGGTCGAAGCCTATCATATTTGTAATACTATCCGGTACCAGATAATCTCGTAGTGAGAACGACATGGGCAACTTTATGAAGCCAGAAATCATTGCAGGCAATCGTTGTAGTGGGATAGCCCCTTAATGCCTAGAATGATGTATACTTTTATATTTTATAAGTTTTTATAAAAAATGATTAATTAATCATGTATACTTTTATATTTTATAAGTTTTTATAAAATATTATTAATTAATCATTTTTTACAAAAACTTATAAAATATAAAAGTATACTTTAAAGTTTGCCCTCTCTTCTATACACCCTTTGTTTAGTCAGCACATCGCACTTATTCATAGGAGATGTCCTCTCGTTAATCATACATCGTGACCTACTCGTGATGTCTAGAGGTGACCTTGGCAACCAAAGTGAACAGAGGATATTTTATAACGACATCGACAATATCAAGGATATATTATAGTGACCTTAACATATCAAGGACTTATTATAGTGACCTTGAGAATATAAACGAGATTTTATAGTGACCTCGATAGTAACGAGGACATTTTGTAGTGTCCTTGACATTATATTCATCTACTGGTCACCTCTGGTTCATGCATGTTAATACACTCAGTACAGTTTCACGCCCAGATAATGTCAGGATTTAGTTTTAAAATAAGAATAGCGACTATCGATGTAAAGAAAGCCAACTTTATATCAATGATAGCGATACAGATAATAGAATGTAGAGAAATATTCTAAAATTATTCGAGGTTATAAATGTACGTATTAAACAAATTATACCCACGGTCATTGTTAGAACTTATATAATCTACATAATTCAGATATTGCTTTTGTTATGGTTAAATAGAAGTAGACCGGTGATACATGATATTAAAACAAGCTCTACATGTGGATAATGGTAGGATCATAGAGATAAATAGAATGTATAATTTCTATGAGTTAGGCCAATACATTTGAGTATTTATTTTAAAAATCTTGTTAAAATGATAATTTAAATTTAGAAAAATAAACATGTACAAACTGAATTTTGCGGAGTTTAATATAGAAATGGAAACTTATATTATAGACATTATTATTTTCACTATAAATGAAATTATTTAATAACCGGTTTTATTTTATAAATATATTTTAATTTATTAACCTCTATTTATATAATTTAAATGTTACAAATATAATATTTAATACACATTTAATAACAAAATACACTTTCAATAACAGTTAACAAATCTTGATTGTATTTAAAACTGACAATGCATATATTTAATGAAAATCATTATTACAATATTATAAAAAAATACCCCTTGATAATTCCTAATAATTATTAAAGATGTATAATAAAAGGTGAAAATTTGATATCAATATACAATTTATATTGATATTTAAATGGAGATTATATATTTCTGCATAATAAAAAGTATAGAAAATAATATACAACTTCTTAATTAAAATCTTATTAGTTATTATTTAGCACAATTAGAGTTTACAGATAAAGTAAAGAGTGGATATCTATCGTTCACATTCTAATGATAAATTAAACAACTAATTTTGTAAAATATGAGACCATTTAAAAATATACTTATTAATGATTTAAATTCTTATATACTCTAATAACTAATTTAATTTATTTCTAAATAGGAATAGAGCATTATCATCGTAATACATTATTCATAATTTCAATAATCTTAATCAAGTAATACTTTCTTTAGCCTAAATATCTAGGGATATAAGTACATTATTTGATAACAAATAAAACACCTAATTTAGAATATTTTTCAATATATTATTACCATTAACACATTAATTTATATTTATAAAATTTAATTATTTTATAATCTGTCATATTAGAAAATTGAAATAAGTAAACATTATTGAATATTTGAAAAAATCAACATCTACATTAACTTTCTTAATCAATAATATATAATATTATATAATACTAGTATTCATTCATAATGTTATATTAGTAATATTTAAATAAACCAAAATATAGAATTAAATTACTAAAGTTTTGACGTTTATTAACATAACATTTATTTTTGGGCCTTACTAATTATTTCACAGGATGAATTAATATAATGTTGTTCGTAAACTTGAATACTATGATATACGTGCAGTTATTATCACATTGCCTACAAGTTACTTACATAATTGAATACAAATACTTATATAATACGTATAATATGACGTATATAATATGAGGTATATTAATTAGAGCCATTAAATTAATAATTAAATAATACAAAAAAATATAATTTACTACACTCTTTAGATTGAATGCGTTCAAATTCATGCATCATCTGCATGCATCACCTATATACTTCACCTGCATGCATCTCCTGTATGCTTCAACTGTATACATCATATGTATGCATCACCTGCATGCATCACCCGTACTTAATTTTAATTATGTATACATCGAACTAAGAACATTAATAATTAAAATAATAATTTTTAAATATAGCGGTTACATTTATTTATAAATATTCATTTTTTCATTTAATTCATTATTTTTACAATTATAAATAGATACCGAGATAACATGAATTATAAATAACGATTAAATACTTGTTTTAATGTGAATATTATTCGTTATTAGGGTACGACTAGATACACTATCAATATATATGTAGACTATAGATAATACTACGAATCGATAGCTTTATAACTAATTAAACATGCGAGATAACATGACTCATGATGTGAAATGTAAGTATATATATCTATAATTTTTTTAAACTGGACACCAGTTATAATTTATTCGAATTACAAAATAAAAACAACTTACTACTAAATCTAACTATTTAACCTCTATTATTATAACACTTGCCACTCCCGTTAGTTATTGGTATCGCGGTTATTCATATTATTATAGTTGTACACCATTCTATAAACCATCTATATAAAGTATTTTGTTCGTATAATATTAGATTCTACTTATTTATTTGACATATAACACATACTGATTGGTATCATGAATTATGACTCATATAACACATCGTTACATATTTAACACACTGTACATTAACTTTTATACATCATAAACATTCGATGCATGATTTAGTGTTGTAAATAACTAGAATTAAAACTGTTGCCGCGTTACATAATGGGGAAATATCTTAATCGTTATATAATAGGAACCTAACACGAATGTTATGTAACAGGCACATACCTAGAATGTTATGCAATACTAATATACACATCTATATATATATATATATATATGATACTTCGCCATCAGTTTAAGCAGGAGGGATTTTCCGATATCAATAAATGTATACCTTCACAATACAATGCAGAGTATACACACTATATATACATATATTTATACACAAGTCACACATATATATATTTATACTTAAGTAAATATATGATATTTTAAACGATTACGTATAATGAAGTGTGATTGACAGCGGGTTGCCTATGCCGAGGGGAAGCCGTTACTCGCACGCCACCTATTGGTGATATAGTGTCGGATAACGCGCGACTCCCGGTACCGAAATAGGGGAAACGAGGGTAACTTTACGGGGATAACTAATATTATTATTATTATTATTATTATTATTATTATTATTATTATTATTATTATTATTATTATTATTAATATTATTATTATTATTATTTTATTCATTCATTCATTCATTCGACTTCTCTTCGCATGTTATTATCGTTCGCTATTAGTGTAATGCATGTGTGATGTCCGTACTATGGAGGTTAACCTAACGCTGTGTATTAAGCCCATGCAACACCTACACTATCCGACTAGTTTACCAAAGATATTAATGGGGTTAAAGTTCGACGGTTATATATCGCGGTGTGACACCGTATTTTTCATTAGTACTTTTCATATCTACGGACTGTTTAGTTAAGCGCGTTTCTAGATATCTAGTTATGTAAATGACTACAATATTTACATATTTACATATTTACATAGCAATAAATTAATCAAGCATATTTATTGTTACTCTCATTCGACTGCAGCCATTCGAGCATCGCAATCTATTTATATCCTCTTCTCTATAGATACACAACATAGGCTAGATAACTTATGGATAACATCTGGCAGCGATTACTCATTCAAATATTTCATTTATTGTTAGTTATTTATCGAAGATCGTATAATATTTCATTGATTCATCGATGCGTGTAAACTTAAGGGGTAGTATTTTTTAAATTAATTAAACCAACTATTTAATAAATTAATGTAATTAAACGATACTATTTATATTTAAACTCTAATTTTACTATCGGGAAACTTTACGTACAACATCATTGGTAACATAGTCGGATAGTGCCGGTGTGATATGGTCTAAAGGGTATACGAGTATTTAAGTGTATCGTCATAGTAACCATCGTAGTAACTCGGAAGGGCGCGTACACTGCGTAGACAGTGTTGGGCAATGTGCTGCCACCTATAGTATAGTACCAGTGCCAGTACTAGGGGCGCTGGAACGATTTTGTATATAGGACCAACCAATCAAAATAAATATTATGGTAAAAGTGGGGGGGACCAATACATAGGAGGTCGCCCTAGATTTTAAACTGGGGGGGGGACATATCCCCCCTTCCTCCTAAGTTGCAGCACCCCTAGCCAGTACTATTTGATTTCGAAGTGCGAGTGCTGTCATCGATACGGCTGCCATTGTACGAATACACTTAAATGTTATATAGAGTGCGAGTGCGAGTGCTATATATATATAGGTAGTCCACGGAGAGCTAGTGCAAGTATAGCTTAGATTTGCCCAGCACTGCGCATACGACAGCCCAGCCAGGAGGCAGCAGCGACGTGACATCGCCGTCTAGAGCGGAGTATCTCTGCGACGACTTACCGATATCTACCGAGTTTATAAGATAAGTTGATAATATAGTAACGTTTATAATTCAAAATAGTTGATAATCTTATCGAAGGTTTTTCTATGGAAAAATATAACGTCTACGTGAAATCGAGTAATTCGATTTTATGTACGAAACATCAACGGCGCCACCTATGTAGGGTTAATTTTCGGAAAAATGTGTTTATAATGCAAATTCGTATCAAACTATACACTTTAAAATGAAAAATAATACGCTTTAAATTATTATTTATATGATGAACACTAGGCGTTCATTACTAATATATAACGAAGTATTAGGATACGTTGGTTTTAAATGCTATTCATATCTATGTGGCGAGTAAAAGCTACTTTATATTGCACGTAATTTAATATAGCACCGAAAACATTATTGCATAGAACCCGTACTATGCCCGAATCTAGTTCAGTGATTTCGATACAACTGCTAGCAGCGGAATGCCTGGATATCGATCACGCTGCGTAGATAGTGAGTGTTATCTTTGCTTAGCGATATCTTTTCTTAGTGATATCTTAACCGTTACCGGGGCGTCTATGTCCTACCATCGCATATACCGACCGTATGAAATGCTAAGGGGTATCATGAATGCCTTACAGGTTTTACGTGAAGTGGGTATCTTGAATATGTTACAGGTTTTACGTGAAGTGGGTATCTTGAATATGTTACAGGTTTTACGTGAAGGGGGTATCTTGAATGCCTTACAGGTTTTATGCGAAGGGGGTATCTTGAATGTGTTACAAGTTTTACGTGAAGTGGGTATCTTGAATATGTTACAGGTTTTACGTGAAGGGGGTATCTTGAATGCCTTACAGGTTTTATGCGAAGGGGGTATCTTGAATGCCTTACAGGTTTTATGCGAAGGGGGTATCTTGAATGTGTTACAAGTTTTACGTGAAGGGGGTATCTTGAATGCCTTACAGGTTTTATGCGAAGGGGGAATCTTGAATGTGTTACAAGTTTTACGTGAAGGGGGTATCTTGAATGCCTTACAGGTTTTATGCGAAGGGGGTATCTTGAATGCCTTACAAGTTTTATGCGAAGGGGGTATCTTGAATGTGTTACGGTGTTACGGCAACGGGGTATCGCGAAGTGTTACGTGGGCAGAGTACGGAGGAGGTGAACACGATACGTGTCTCTGTTAGGGAACTGCACGCACGTGGAACCTATGCACTACCGGTAGCCTAGCAATACGAGTCCGTCACGCTTGGATACACGGGGGTGATGTAACCGGCTAGGTGGGTCGCGATTAGTCATGCAGTAAATGTGGCTCGCATCTTAAGCGTCGATGCAGTCTCGGTTACCTAAAATCTAACTCGGCTTGGGCTCGGTTAGAGTCTGGGCTAGGGCTAATTTTGTTTCCAAAAATGAAACTCTCGGCTCCGCATCGATAACGAAAGTCTCGGCTCGGCCACGTTTACATCGCTAGTCGTGATCGACTAGTACGATTCGAATACGTTCGCATTCATCCTAGGATGCCGTTCTATTAGTTTCTATTACGAGAATCGACATTACACGATAATCGATAATCGACATTACACTAGATCAATGAGCGATACTACGGCACCCGGGTCTAATGGTTCCACGGGGGGCACGGGGGCAACTATCTAATCTACACTCGCATTTACCCTACCCCTCGATATGTACTATACATAAATAGCACTTGCACTTTGTATTTTATTATTATTATCATCAGATTTAGGCAATGCCAGGGTAATTATAGAAGCGGTGTTGCGAGACAATTACCCTAGTATCATTTAATCGTATTCGTTAAATTCAGCCGTTCATTTATTTCATCAGTCGTGCATTTTGAAATCTACGACCGTACTGTCAATCACTACACTATATTGCGCTGCGTACCGCCCCCCCACCCCCCGCGCTGCCCCAAAACTCATCACGTATAGGGAGTAGTCGGTATACGTCCGAGTTATAAGGGAGCGAGGATGTAGGGCGAGGAGGAGGGGGGGTCGCAATACAATAAATGGTGTATCATTGGATAGGTGAAAGAGGTGAGGAAAAAGGTGGGGGAACGAGGTGGGATTAGAGGGAGGTAATGGTGAGGAAGGAATGGGAGGGGATTGATCTAATGAGAGTGAATTCAACGACTATATAACATCATAGCTAATAGCACTTTGGCGGAATTATTAATGTCACGTTTATAATGTGTTAACGGAAGCATCTAGAATTTATATCACTATCAGATGGTAGGAAGGTTAAGTAGAAGCGGTACGGGTAGGAGATCTGTTATATTTGATTGTGACGAAGTAAAAATTGGGTTTGTAACCGAATAAGAGGAATCAAAAGAGGAAACCGTGAGAGAATTCGATGGGAATAAGTAGAGGTATGATCAAGGGGAAATAATAAGAATATTCCGGATAAACGCACTTCAATGTTACGCTTCAAAGGGGGATAGTAATGTAGTAGGAAGATGATAGAGCAGATGGAGGAACATAATTACATACGGGAAAGTACGAGTGAATTAAAAAGGACAATAAGTGGACAGTAAGGTTTTTCTTAATGCGGAGAATTTTTAACCGATTAAAGTTGGTAGTTTTAGAGATATTCGTTGACGGATAGGTTAGAATCAAAAGTAACTCGAATATTAATAACAAAAGAGGAGTGCATGACGATGCGACAATAATGACAGGAAGAAAAGAGGTAGGAGAATATTGAGAATAGCTGTTTTCGAGGAGGTAATTGGAGGTTATTAGAAAGTCAATGGGGTTTAATAGCATAGGTACGATAACAAAGTCGCGAGTTATCGGGTAAGAAATTATAGTTAAAGGTAAGCGAAAACCTTATAACTTTTGTACCGGTAAAAGATAGGAGAATTGTATGTGATTATCTTCTAGATAGGGAGGGTAATAATGGGATAACGGAGCGCATGTATTGAAATTTAAATGTGAGCATGTCAATTTAAAGGCGTGACTTATATATTCGTTATATAACAAATACTAGCTATATTGACCATGGTACCCGGTCAAAATCTTCGCGATTTTTATAATACTCTACGCTTTGAACGCCCGCACAATTTTGTATTCGAATTAGTGATTTTACTACACACATATATAATATATCATATATAGATATCACAATCACGTGAATATGAGTCATAAATATTATTAAAATAAAAATAACGTGTACTATTACATAAATTAAATAATTATACTAATATATATATATATTATATCATATTAAATATATAATAACATGAATACTATATATGTATACAATTTATAATTAAATTGATACGATCACTAAAGCTGCATAAAGAATTATGCGGTAGTTTAGAGAGTAGTTTATTTTTAAAAGCGCCAAACCCTTAACCATAATCTGTTACATTATATAACTAATATGATCCCATGTAAATGTATTTTACAATTGCCTATAGGTTATTTAGATTATGAATTACTGATATAGATCTATATACATCCCTGCACATGTATAGCAACGATTTTTCTAAGGAAAGTTATAACACTTACGCGAAATCGTGTAATTCGAATTGTATACAAAATACCAGAGTGCCACCTATATCGGGTTACTTTTAGGAACTATATTTTGTTTATAATGTAAATTTGTATCAAACTATACACTTTTAAAAAGTTAAATAATATGCTTTAAATTAATATTTATATGATGAAAACTAAGTGTTCATTACTAATATATAACAAACAAATATGATATGTATGTTTTAAATGCTATAAGTATATATTTAGTGAGTAAAAGGTAATTTATATTGTAAGTAATTTAATAGAGCAATGAAAATTTTTTGCATGCAAACAGAGCCGAACCTAAATCTATTTAAGTGATTTCGATACTACTGCTAGCAGTGGCATTGGGTATTACTAAATTACGTTACATGCATAGGGAGTGTTATATCTTGGCTTCGCAAAATCTTTGTGTATAGTGTGTAAACTAGTATGTTTAAATACAAAGCGGGGCAGCATAGTCTCCCAGAACTTTTATTTGTATACATTCTCGTTACTACGCATGAAGTTAGTCGAGCATCACATTCAATATTACATGACATTAATTAGGCTAATATCATATGTGTATAGCTATGAATTTACAGTTTTAATGCAGATATAAATAATATACTCTGAACTAAATATATGTGGCGATTTGATATTATCATTAGCAAATAATTATTGTAGGTATTATGTTATATGTATTCGTAGCTATGATGATAATGTATAGCTTCATTAACAATTAATGTTGTGTGTTATGCGAATGGAATATTCACTTTTCAATAGATATAATTTACGACAGCACAGATAGTAAAGAAAATGTATACAAACAAAAGTGTTTAGCCTACAAAGTATAAACAAGTAAATTATTATTATAATTATAATTATAGGTATAATTTAACTATATACTATTTAAGAATGCCAGTAATCTCGTACGAGGTAATTTCGTACGACTTATTTAGTAATCTCGTACGACTTATTAAATTTAATTTATTTCAAAATTATACAGTTCTTATACGAATATATATAATACAATATATTATATCAATATATAATAAGTTATTATATATAATCGTATAAAAACTGTATTATTATGAAATAAATTAAATTTTACAAGTCGTACGAAATTACTCGTACGAGGTTACTGACTACCCTATTTAACTTATTTATTAATTTTATATTGAATAGTTCCCTCTATTTTGAACTATTATTGCATTTAATTGACGTAACCACATATAATAACTTTTATTAATTACAATGATTGCGATAAGGGAGCGCAACTATGACAATTAGTCAATATGATAGTGACTCACTATCATATTGAGTGATATCATTTTGCTTCGCTATTATTTTCAAAATAATTTTGTATAACTATTATAGTTACTATATTATGGATATTATTATATGAACCATATTATATGATAATTAATTAATAATTAATTACATTAATATAATCATAAATGTTATGGTGTCCTATCATAACGGACGTGTTGAGAATGTAAATATATATTTTTATTATTGATATATCAGGGTTATTTAGTTTTGATTTTGTTTTTTTAGATGCATTACTCAGAAATTTACTGTAATGATTACATCCCAAAGTGAGCCTATAAAAACTCAACTAATATTTGTCGCGCTTATTTACATTAGCAACCCATCCGTTATGATCGTATACAATATTTTATGATAAAATATTAAGTTATAATTACTACTAATATAATATTAAATATTAAATTAATATTATTATATAAGATATTTTTTTTTCTTAATAATAATAATTTATTATAATTATTATAATGTATATTATACAATTGTCAATATTTATAAAATAACAATTTATAATTCACATATATATTGAAAGCTTTAATCAACTGATTTAATGGTGATATCATAGATTTTATTTTAAATATAAAGTTAAAATAAAAATCTATCAACTATATCACTCATTATTATCCTTATTATTGATTTTTAATTATGGAATTTTTAAAATGTAAACATATAATAGATTTACGATCTTTGTTTATTGTATATTTATCAGTATATATTAAATAAAAATATAAATATTAGGTAAATTTATATATCTATAATATAGTACTAATAAAAAGATAGAAAATTAATATTTATAATGTTTTGTTTATATTTATAATTTAAATATATTTGACAGTTCACGCCTATCGGTCAATAAATAGTTCCACTTCCGCCATCTTTATATTTTATCTTTAACGTTAAAGTATAAAACACAATAGAAACTATAGATACGAACATATTAAATAATGGCATTAAAACGTATAAACAAGGTTCTCATTTTATTATGCTAAATATTATTATATATCATTTAATTATATCTAGAAAAACTACTGTATATATATTTAATTTCCTCATCGTTTCTTATTATTTAATGATTTACCATAAATAGTCATAGCATTTTTGTTTTTTGTTGTATTAATAAATACACATATTTCATACATTTATTTAATTATTAACCTAAACCATTAGTGATATTTAATACGTTACATTTATGTATATAAGTTTTACTATTTAATATAACTAACTAATTTTTCTATAATATTAAATACAATTAATAAGTTGTTTATTAAATTAATAATTAATAATTTGCTTGTACACAAAATAATTTTAATAATTTAATTAAATCATAATAACACTAGAATAAATATAATCGAGGAGATTTATAATATTTCTTATCGAAATAAAACTAATATTTTACATAATTTATTTAATCATAAAAATACACGGAATATTCACATCCATTTTTTTACTTATATAAACGTGATATTTTTTAATTTAATTTTCATTTAATTCCTTATTTGTTTCCTTGTTCTATTTAATATTTTAAATGTATTGTTATTTAGTAATTATATTTATTATTTTATATATCAATATTATATGAATTAATTATATATTTTATTAATTACCCCTACATTTTATATTATTTATATAATTATGTATAGCTTTAGGAATTAATAATTAGGTTTTTAATTTTTTTACAATTGCATGGTTCAGTGATTTATATTCTTGTAAAGTTTAGAATTCATTTTTAATATCAAATATGTTAATTATAGATAATATAATTGTATTTTACATAGTTACTATACATTTACTGTGTTTTTTTAGCATCTCATTATATACAAAATGTATAATTTAAAGTATCCCAATTAATATTGTTTTAAATAGATGGAAATATTTGACTTAAAATTAATTATCAGTGATTCAAACAATTGTTATTTTTACTTTTGTTTGTATATTATATAAATAATTCAATTTATATAATCATTTAGATATGAAATATTGTAAAGGTCATTTAATATGAGATAATAATGTATGGTGTTCATTTAAATGATGGCATATGTTTATATATTTGGTATACTATTTGTAAAACATTTATCTAAAATTTATAAATTTTGTATTTTAAAACAAAATAATTGAAGTTATTTGGTAAATTTATTAATTTATTAACTCTATTTGTGCATGTAGAATTATTTATAACTGATGTTTTTAACTATATAATAATAATTCTTGTGATTTACTAATAATCTTAAATGAATAATTAATTATAGAAATATTTTATCCAAACATTTAAATGGGTATGTATTACCTAACTTCTATATTTTATCATTGTTAAATAATTTTTTTAATAAATTGTTAAAATTAACAAATTACTAATCTAAATAGTGATAAATGAAATATAAGACATACTCTTAAAATGTAATTAAACAACTTAAATTATATAAATTATGGTTTATGTACATATGTATGTTATAAATAGATATTGTAAATATCTAATAGTTAATACATTATACATGAATTTATTTAATAACCTTTTGAAATTTATTTTATTTATATTTCTTATTTTTCATGAAAATATATTCTATTATTAGTAATAATATAAATAGTATATTAAGTTGTATTTTGACATTTATGTTATTTATCACATTTATTACTTAAGTTATGTGTTAATAATATTATTCCAATTATATAATTCAAATAATTGTATTTGATTTATCTTATACATTTTTACAAATAGAACAATGAATTATTTATGTTATGTGTTATCAGGTTTGGCCGAGATTGGGTTTTTGGGATTAAACCTTTTGATATTTTTTGTGGTTTTTCGATTTTTTATATTAATAAATTATACATTTAATAATTTTTATAGATATATATATATATTACATTATGTAACTAATTCTAGATTTTAAGAAAATATATAAATATTATTTATTAAATAATGTTATAAAATTTATATAATATTAAAATATGAATAATAAATAGTATTACCTCCCTTGTATTACTATTAAAATCAAATTATATAGTATAAATATAATATTTTTCATGACATTTTAATGACATGACATTTTAATACAATAGAAAACAATTAAAATTCAATAAAAATACAATTTCATAGAAATTTTTCAATAAAAAAAATATTTTATTACCATTCTATAGAATAAAATTAGAATACATATACTATTATAATACAATAGAAAATATTAAAAAAGTAACATTATAGATTTTAAGAAAATATATAAATGTTATAAAATGTATATAATATTAAAATATGAATAATAAATAATATTACCTCCCTTGTATTACTATTAAAATCAAATTATATAGAATAAATATAATATTTTTCATGACATTTTAATGACATGACATTTTAATACAATAGAAAACAATTAAAATTCAATAAAAATACAATTTCATAGAAATTATTCAATAAAAAAAATATTGTATTACCATTCTATAGAATAAAATTAGAATACATATACTATTATAATACAATAGAAAATATTAAAAAATTAACATTATACTAATAAGGTATTTTGTTGATTTTGATATCACTATTGTTATATATTAAAGTAATATACTTCATTCTTGTATATTATACAATAAATTGATAATAAACTATACTTTTATCAATTTGTATAATACTACTTTTAAAATGTTATAACTTTTAATTTGTTATGAAAAACCTCAGTAAAACAACAAAAACCACAGTAAAACCCAAAAACCATAGCTACATATTTTGGATTTTTGGGTTTTTGCCATCCCTGTGTGTTATGAATATAATTACAATTATATAATTCAAATAATTATATTTGAATAATTATATCATACATTTTTACAAATAGAACAACTGAATTATCTGTTTATATTTAATATATTCTGTTTAATTAAATATTTAGATGTGTTTTATAGTTTATATAGTAATACTTGAGAAAAGGTATTAATGCTAACAATTAATAAAGCATAGTTGAAATGAATTATAATATTTGATAAATAAATACACCACATTTTGTACTTGCATGTATTTTTCTGTAGATAATGTACATTTTATATGATATAATATTATTTATCTTTAGAATTTACCTTTTTGTTCTATTTCGGAAAATATTGTCATATGCATGTAAAATTATTCAATTTGTGTGAGTACAATAAGCGTATATCTTTTTATATATAATAGTAATTAGGTTTGTATATTTGTAATATAAATACATTTTATTTATTAGGAATTACAAGATCTTGGTAGAGATCCTCCTGCACAATGTTCTGCTGGACCAGTTGGTGATGATTGTTAGTATACTATATTACTAATAAATATTTACATCTAATTTAATATCATAACATGTATTTAATAATTTAACAATTATATTCATTTGTTAAATTTACTATTACCCTATACAGTATTTCATTGGCAAGCTACAATTATGGGACCAGTAAGTTTTTTGTGATTATTATATAATGCTTTCTTTATTAGTAGCTATTATGTTTGTATTGTCTGTTGCTAATTGTTAATTTCTTTATGAAATCTCTATTTTAATTTTGTCTTGGCTTTATATAATACAACCTGTTTTAATTATTAATTTCTTTATGAAATCTCTATTTTAATTTTGTCTTGGCTTTATATAATACAACCTGTTTTAATTGTTGTATTTTATACTTTCTTTTTCGATGTTTATATTTTTTATAACATTTATTTTATTGCATTTATTTTTTTATATTTTCAGTCTAATTTTTAGAATAATATAATTTGTAACAAATTAATATCGTAACTGGTAAATACTAATTTTAAATATGTTTAATAAAACTGTTTTAAATTAGTTATAAATTAACAGCCAGAAAGTGCATACCAAGGTGGAGTCTTTTTCTTGACTATACATTTCCCGACTGACTATCCATTCAAACCTCCTAAGGTTTTGTATATTATTATATTTAGTTTATTATATTTTTATACTAATACATTTTTAATTTTTAGGTAGCTTTCACTACAAGAATTTACCATCCAAATATTAATAGCAACGGAAGTATATGTTTAGATATCCTCAGGTCCCAGTGGTCTCCTGCTTTGACTATTAGTAAAGGTTATATCATTTTCTGTATACAATTATTTAATATAATATTTTCCAATTATTTTTATAAATGATATTGATATTTATCAATGGTTTTATTATTGTATAATAGTAAATATTGTTGACTCTTTAATGTTTATTCATACTGTTTAAATATTCTTAAAAAATGTAATACTTAACCCAAGTATAATTTTATTCAATGTAAAACAAATTATATATTTTTGTATACTATTTAAATTTAATAATATAATTTTTTAATTAGAATATAATGAATGCAATTCATATATAATTATGAATAAATATATAAAACATATATATAAATATATATTTCTTATACATATGTAACAAAATCTAATGTATTTTTTATTTAATATATTCTTTCAATTCCACATCAATATTTCAACTTATTATATATACTATTTTATATATATATTATTTAATATCAGTTATATTTTTATTAATATAAGTTATTTAAATTTATTTCAGTTCTACTCTCTATTTGCTCCTTGTTAACTGATCCTAACCCTGATGATCCTCTGGTCCCTGAAATTGCTCGTATTTATAAAACTGACCTGGAACGCTTCGGACAATTAGCAAAAGAATGGACACACAAATATGCCATGTAAATAAAGTGTAAATCTATATATATTTATGAGCGAAAAATATCAGATTGTATCAGTTTTACTATTATTATTAAATAGACAACATTTTACACTCTATTATTGTTGTGTATGCATTATGTGTAATCTATTCAATACTTGATTACATAGATACATGCACATATATTGTATAAATAACTAATTCTGATGTCTTTCTGATAATAAATTATTATACTAAACTATATTAATTGTGAGATTATATTTAGTTATAAATAAAATTATAAAAATTCATTTATTATTACAATCTATATTTAATAGATATTTGACTTTACCTTTTCAATTTATTTATTCAGGAATCTTTAGAATAAAAAGTATATCTTAGTATTATTTTTATTTGTAATTTCACCTAAATTCTATGTAATAAATTTCATAAATATATGTATGAAATTGTAAATTAATTATTTTTATATTCTACCAGAACTATAATTTATATCAATGTGTTGATCTATAATCATTATTAAATATACCCTATGTGAACAGTTTTAAACTGATGTAAGATTACTGAATCACATGGTTTAAAAAAATACTATTATAAAGGGAGTATGGCCACTTTATTATCAAAGTTGATTTGTAATTAAATAATGAATGTACTTCCATATATGTTGTTCATTTCAAATTTAAGATCATTAGTAAAGTATAATTGATAAATAACTAGATTCATTATTAAATTTAAAAATTATCTTTAAATAAGTCCATAAACATCTTCGTAAATGGTATTTTTAGTAAAATTGCTACTTTCTATTATAAATATATATTCACAATAATCCTGTTTATATAGTAATTATAAGTAAATATTAATCAAATTGTGATGCTTATTTAAATATATCTATATTAACTTATATTTATAATACATTTAATATCTATGTACTTTTATAAAATTAAACTATATACGTTATTAAAAAATAATGTATTTTAATAATTAATGAACATTACAGAAGGTAATTTTACCTCTATTAAGCTGTGATATTATTGTCGCAATGCGGTCAAAATTAACTGGAGGTCAATAACCAGACACCAACTCCATAATAGTATAAAAGAGGTTATGTTTAGATAAAAATGAAATATATTAATTTTAAAATATTTTAATTAAATCTATCAACAGATATTTTAATTGAATAATTCTTTTTATATTAGATTGAATATTATAATTTGTTATTAAATATAACTTATTGAAATTTGGATTTATTTATTAAAAGGTTTTGTGATCACTGATCACACAATATATATTAATTAATTTCAACATATTTCATATTTATTATACGTTATTAGTATTTCTTTTAATTTTTATTTAATGAAATATTTTAAATTGTATTAGCATACAGACTTAATTCAGACTATTTACTCTTATTAGTACTTATTAATATCAAATTTATATGAATGAATTAATAAATGTGTATTTATTAGTCATTGAATTTGTTATGCTTGTAATTAAAATGTAATAATAAAGTAGTAAATATATTCATGAAAACAATAATAAAAAGTAATATAATTAACATAACATATGTTATACCACCAACTAGCTACATATATAAGCTCTGTTTTAGGTGCAATATTAATAATAATATGAATACATAGAATTCCTGACTTTTTAATGATATGATTTAAATATTATGTAGTTTATATATAACCAATGTTTTTATTGGCTTATAATATATTTATGAGAAAATGTAAATAGTTATTATAAGTATCTGTAGTTTAAGTATATAAGTAATTAATAATAATATAAACAATAAATACATGCTCTCACCATATGTAAATAACAAAATAATAATATTTAGTATATACAAATATTCAAGGTCATTATTTTTATATATATCAATAATCCAGTTTTATACTACACATATTTCATGACTACAATAACTAAATTTTAAGTATAATTTATGTAAATTATCTACGATTTAAACTTAAAGGAATTTGAATTAATGTATATTATATGATATATTGATATCATTATTAATTAATGATTAAAAATATTGACATCCATCGTGTATTTATCTTTTCTAGAATAATACTATTATATTAGTATAAATCTATAAATTGTTTATATTAGTATAAATCTATAAATTGTTTATCCATACTAAGTTATTATTTGTATGTTTATTCGTATTAACCTAGGGAAATGACAAGTCTGATCGTTATAATCACTTAACTCTTTACTTTATAAATTATATTTTTAGAAATACAAGTAATTTTGGATGACTTATTTAGTCATTTCGGATAATTTTGAATGTAATCTCGGACAACTAATTATATAGTTTTATTTCATACTTATACAGTAGGATAGCCCGCTTTGGTAACTTTTTAGTTACCTTCATAGAAAAGTGCCAGCTAACTCGGAATAACTCGTCTTAATCATTTAAGATATAATAAAAATTAAATAATTGAAAACTACAACAATTCAGCAAGCAAAACAATATTTAAAAAAGATAGGAATTTACATTGAAAATTGATGAAAAAATGTAAATGATAGATATATGAAAGGAAAAAAAATGTACAAGTAAAAATTGCCTTTTAGCATATGTAGTATATAAAAATATTAAATATTAAAAAAAAAATGTAATAATTAAATTGATATACGTTAATTTTAATTTAATTAAAAATTTTTTCTAAATCGGATAAAAAAAGTATCAATGGAATAATAAAAAAAAAATGTTATATTATATATGACTATCATCATTATATGAATATAAAATTATAAGTAATAGTATACAAATATCATATGATTCAAAAAATGACTTTTATTGAGCATTTTAACAAAAAATAAATTTTTTCTAAACTACTCGTACAATTTTTTTGTTATAAAAATAATTTATTATTATTATACCTCGTACATATCCATTTTAGGCTCACAACAAAGTGTGTTTTAATTAAAAAAATGTATCAAAGAAATAATCGAATAAATTATATTAATAAAAAGTAAAATGTTCTATTTATAGAAATTTACATTGAATCATAAATGCAAATATTTCTTAATTAAAGTGGTTTTGCTTTATCAATATTAAATATTTTGATGAAACTTCACAAATATGTTTATTATGACATTTAGGACCTACTGTGAGCGAGCTAACATCACTTTTAAAAACGGGATACCCTATTATACAGTTATAAGACATTATTAAATATTTAATATTAATATATAGTCTATACATATATGTGCATGGAAAATGATTATTGTGGTGACATTTAATAACTTTAATATAACATTTTATGTACAAGTAATATTGGACAAATTATTAAATCTAGTTTATGTTATGATAAATTTAATTACTAGCTTATAAGCTAACTTAATATCAAATTTTATATACAGGAATGATGTAAAATCAGTTTAATACATTAAGTTAATTTTATGATTGTTATATGAAGATATATCTTGTATATATAAACTATAATTATTAAATAATAATGTATATATTATTATTATTAAAGTATGCATTTGCATAGAAAGTCATAAAGAAATTTAAATAATTTATAATATAAAACTCATTAATTTTTATGAATGTACTATATATTTTATATGTACTATATATTATATATGTACTATATATTATATAAAACCATACATATAGAGTATTACATTAATGGTGTAATTTTTTAAAGCAAATTCAAACAATAATAAATCTAGAATATGGTGGGTATTATAATGATTATAAACTTTAGTGAAATAATAGGTACTATTATATAATGAATTTAATGTTTAATATTTAATAATTTCGCTTATCTTCATTGTGATATATTCGTTCAGATTATTTTGATTATTTTCGCATCAAATTGTATATTAAAGTTTATGCTTTTAAAGTCATTAAATGTTTCTACACTAATAAGTATCCATGCACATACACACATATACAATATATTGTATCAATATTAAATAATTTCAATATGTATATTCATATAATAACTAATGATTTAAACTAAATTTAATAAGTCTCCCAAAAATATGGCTAACCTTTTTAGTAATATATTTTATTATATTTAATTAATATCGGGATAGTTATAGATTAAAGGCAATAATTAAATAGTTCAACTATATGGGGAGGGCTAGTAGATATCAAATTATTATATTATATTACTAAAATCTTAATGTTCGATTCTACTTTGTATATAAAATTATGTATTATACAATATAAACACATGTTTTATACACGATATGTAGAGATTTTGTACTCAATATGAAACTATAATCATTTACTATATATTTTGTATAATTAGCACCTTCTATAGTTTAACTATGGCATAGTTTACACATTTTTACTTTAGTTGAGACAGCTAATTATTTATTTAAAAAATAAAAATATTAATTTTTAAATTTTGTATACCTTATAAAACATTATTAAAACTGAAATTATTTATAAATTCGGTTGAATTGAAAGATGTTTTTATATGTCGATATTCTAAATAATATAATATTTATTAAATTATATTACAATTTTAATATACTCATTAAATCATTAATTTAAAAACGAATGTTTACATTGATTTGTATATCAAATATGTATTTGTAGACCACTCATTTTAATGCCGAGCAAGTAAGACCATAATAAGTAATACGATATAATCATGCAAGCGTAAAACTAAAGTTACACAAATAACAGTCTGGTTTCATATTTAAGTTGTGATGTTATTTATAGTTTATAATGAAAATATAGTAAACTACTTTTGTATATAGTTTTAGCAGATCAACAAGTTTCAGATTCAAATACGAGTACTAATATTTATATATTTTATATACTAATTTTTATTAAAATATAAAATACAAATAAAAAACACATCATATTTTTATTAGTTTTTAATATAATAATTTTTATGATAAATTATTAATTTAACCTAAAAACATATTTTCTATTTGTAAATTCATAAATTCATAAATATACTAAAATTATTTAATTATGTAAGTAATTTTGTCTATTTAATAATTGTATTTTTTAACCATGTACTTTTTAATAATTAATTTAATAATATATTTTGATTGTGTATTTGATAAAATACATTAATTATATAAGTATATTTAAATAAATATATGTGTTTCACCCATAGATTGTATTTTACAACTTTAAATCTATGATTTCACCCCATCCCTATTTATAATCTATTTATTTTGTAAATTATAGTAGCTTCTATTTGTTAAAACACTATTTAGTATCATAATAATATGATTGTTCCCGTATTTCATCATAAGAGTGACATAACAGTGATGATTTTAGTAATAACTAAATTCTACGCACTATAATCATTTTTGTAATACAAATTATATTTTGTATGCATAAATTCTATATAATTCAGGAAATTAAGGAAATTTCCAATTGAAATTTTAATATCTAGTGTGATTTTAATAGTAAAATTTTATTAGTTGAATTATTTGTATATTTATTTCATATATTTACTACATTTATTATTATGACTTATTTATAAACATTTGTATTATTGACACTAATTGATTTATAATTAAATTACAATTATTTAGGGTTATTTTTATTGTTAAAATATTTTAGACTTTTGAATGATTAGTAATCATTGATTACTTATAAATAAATTGTCAATAAAATATTAATTCATAAAAAAGGGAATAATTATATATTTTTTAAAAGTATAGTATACTTCAACTTACATATTATTTATTATAATTTATAATTAATGATGTAGGGGAGAATACCCGATCGTGGACCCCCTAAGCATAAACAAGAATATCTTTTTTATTATTTAATTTTTAACCTCGATTTTTTTTGTATTATGTATTATAAAAACATATTATTATTCCATCATATAATCCAAACATGACCATACAAAATATTCCTTATTAAAAAGATATTAGGATTAATAATAAACTGTCATTATCCCAAAAGTTACCCGATCGTGGACCACCTAAATAAAATGCATATTTTCAAATTTTTACATTGTATTTCATGCATGATTCATATTGCAATATAATTAAACAGGTTAAATATCCTTTATTCTTACTAGAACAAATCCTGGGAACAAATATATTATTATATATTACAATAAAATTAGAATTAATCAGTACAGGGAAAAAAATTAATAGGCATATATATATATATAATATATAATTAATATATAACTTATAAATTAATATATAATTAATAAATTAATAGGCATTATATATAATATATAATTAATAATATAATTAATATATAATTAATATATATTAAATAGCTAAATAATTGTCTAATTAGTAAATAATTAACTAATTTAGTTACTAAATAAATTAATATAGGCATATTTAGTGATATATGAATTATAGGAATAGGTATATACCATACTATACACTACTATTGGAGGTGTTGACCCTAATCCAAATAAATTGGGGATGAAATTATGTTATTAAATCATTCTAAATTGGTGGTCCACGATCGGGTAATATTGTATAGTAATTAAATTTCAATTATACATGTGCATATTATTTATTTTTAATTTTTATTTAATCTAATATCTAGTTTATATATATATTATTATGTAAATATAAATAATAGTAATTAAAAGCATAAATTATATATAAATATTTTAATTAAAAAAACATTGACATTTTTAAGGAAATTATCAAAAAACTTATATTTGAAATAATTATTTTTTGATTAATTAAAAAAAAAAATCAAATACAATAATAATAGAGTATATAATTATCTTTGATTTGTATATTTCAGATTTTTAAAATACGATACCAATAAAAAGATATAGCCAATAGTCCACGATCGAGTGGGTCCACGATCGAGTATTCTCCCCTAAATATCAGTTATATGGAATATATTCTTTAGGCTATTTTAAATTGTAATAAACTATATTTTACTATAGGATATATATATATATATATATATAAATATATTTAATAGTTAATAATTCCTTTTCATTTTACAACGTAATACATGCTTTATATCCAGGCTTATACGATCCATCATGGAACCCTATCATAATAGTTATATAATAAATATAAAAATATACAAAAAAATATAAATTAGTTGAAAATAATCAAATTAATTTTTACGAATTAATAACAATACATTAGATTTAAAATACGAATAGTTTACATTAGTTCTTAATGATACAGATAACGCATTCCATAAATCGGCTGCAGCTACACTGAAAGATCGTTTACCATACCTTGATAGCTTGTATTTCCTCTTTAGTAATAGCTGAGTAGAAGAGTTTCGTAGATCCCTCTTGTAAACTCTGAATTGTAGGAGGTCATTCAAATAAGTCGGAATACGATTCTTCAGGACCTAAAAAATAAGTTTTAAATAGCTGAAGGTAGATCTCTGATAAATATTTAACCATTTAGAATTAACTAAGTGATAATTGAGTGATCACTGATAATGATATGACCATGAATCGATTCATGGTCATATCATTATAATGAATGTTATTAATGAACACTGCCACGTATATATACATATACGTTATATGATAGTGAGTGAATAACTGTACACATAGCCGGTGGTTCAGATTGGTACATTTTTTATAAATATTGATAATGAGCATCTTGTATGAACTAGATAACATAATTTATTGAATAATACAAAAACCAAATTAAAGTTTAGCATGGAAGAGATAAGAATTTTAACATAGAGGAGATATGAGATATTTTGAAACTTCTATCATAAAAATTTTGTTGTGTTATATTTAACAATATGAATTATAAATATTTGTATAATATTTTCCGATTTTCCATGAATTTTTGGAAAAAACAATTATTTTAATTTTAACTAAAAACTTTATTTACAATAAAATATAAACTTAAATATATATAAGTATATGAGTGTACTATTACAAGAAATGAATAAGAACAACATTAATGTATAGTAATACTATAATAGCAAGGACAAGGATTGGCAAATATGTATCTAGCTTATGCAAACTCAAAAATCTCATTTTGAATCATTTGAGTATTTATTGACAAATATTGTCATTGGCTGATAACTATCTACGCGCTAGAAATAAGTACATCATTATATAATGATGCCCTCAGTATTATATATTATCTGCATATGATATTATTGACGTTTAATGTTAGTGTATGTCTATTTATAGACTATCATGCAACGGCTTATCAGTAACACATATACAAAGATTTTCCAAAGGAAAGATATTGCACTTGTGTATATTTGTGTAACCTAATAATTCGATATGGTCATCTAGCGGTATTAGTCAGATAATAAGAATTTTCTATATGTATAGTAATTTCTTAATTTCATAATTAAAATATCACATGTTATAATATTTCATATACTATTTCACCATCTTGTGTTAATGGTCAGATTCATTTTAAATTTACATTTTTAAAGGTACTAGAGATAGATAGGGAGTGAAATATCTTTCTTTGGAAAATCTTTGACATATATATATATTATTTAATATATATATTATGAATTGCACACACACACACATACATACATTTATATACACATATACATACATACACACACCATCATTAGATATATATATTATTTAATACGTATATATTATGAATTATAAACACGCAAACGTACACACATTCATATAAACACATACATACACATATATATATATATATATATATATATATATATATATATACATATTACATATTAAACAGTTTAAATAAAACATTAATTTAAGTTTTTTGATAAATTATAAAATAAACTTCAGTGATATACACACAGAGCTAGAGAGAAAGTTTCTCTCTATCTCTATGGATATACGTATAAAATGTTCAATTTTCTACTAAATTAACAAATAAATATAATGCCAATATGATTATATTCACTCGGATAATATGGTA
This sequence comes from Osedax fenrisi, assembly GCA_964019155.1. NCBI lineage: Eukaryota > Metazoa > Annelida > Polychaeta > Sabellida > Siboglinidae > Osedax > Osedax fenrisi. The sequence goes on from OZ025242.1 coordinate 18,528,869, forward strand.
TACAAATATTTCAATTCTGATAAATATTCTATGAATAATCAATGATTAAAAAGTAGTAAATTAACATTGAAATTGATAGAGAAGCTTAATTCTTACACACACTTATTTAATCACTCAAGCATGACAAAAGTGATTTGCTATATATAGCGTTATTAGCAGTCCTTGTCCTTGATAATAATATAAAAATGGTTTAAGAATTATTTAAAAAAATAATAATAATATTAGATTAATAATAGGGTAATTTTAAATTATTTAAATCGTTCGAAATTTTTTATAATATATTTCATATCTATATATCGTCAAATGTGAAAATATTTGTATTTAAAAATGGTATTATTTTATCAATACAAAATTATATAATATTAATAGTGTATAATAATTAATATGAATTGATATTTAGCTCTATATAATTATGTTATTATAAATTACTTATTTATAATGTTATTTCAATAATATCAGGTGATTTCAATATAGGAAATAGTGTTATTTTTTCTATATAAAAATATATATAGGTATTTTAAAATCTCTGCCTAAGTCGGATACTATTTATACAAAAGAAAATGATACCATTGTGACAGAAATTATCCAAACATTAAATGATAGCTTGATCAACAATATCTGTAAAACACTGAACCAGTTTATCGTACAGTATACATAGTATAGGTTTAATAGTATAGTATACATTTATAATTTAGTATCATAATATAATGCATATTATACATAATATAATTATAATTTAAATTGAATTTGGCTGCCCTCTCAATTAACAATATATATTCCGATGCCACTTTCACTGAACATCACTGATCATTCTATAGCATAGCATATATACTAGCCCCATACTGAAGATATTTAATGAATTAGTAGATATAATTATATTAAATTATTATATAAGTTAACTTATGTAATAATTTAATATAAAGGTTTATTGACTCAATGAAAACGATATACGTTTGTATGCGTCAAGTTGATATAATAAAACAAACAACTCATTCATTTATTATTATATTTTATATTAAATAAATAATGATAAACTTGCATTTTAATGAAAAAAATAAAAAATAAATATTTAACTAATTAATTTTGTTATACCATTTTAAATTAACATTTATATAAAGATAGACCATATATGATGGAAGAAAGTATCTGTTGAATAACAAAAAATGAAGTCATTATCTCCATTAGTTATTTATCCTTAGCGTTTTAAGATAGAGCTACCATTGTTAGATGAACGGCCCCTTAATAGTTGTACTACCTATAAGATGAAGCATAATATAGCATTATTTTAATATTGGCACTCAAGGATATGTCCTTGATTTAGGTTACATTAATTAGCTATATTTAAAAATGAATATTCACATCAGAATAACTAGTCTATATTCTGATGGAAGGAGATGATATGATCGCATGTTGAATTAGAGTACGTTAAGTTAATATTATTAACTCTACTATCTATATATCAATCTATTAATTCATAAAACACCATATTTTACGAAAAATGCATTTAAAATAAATTCATATTAAAAGCCACATATGTCCCAATCATAATAATTTATTAATTTTAATAAATAAATATTATTTATTAAAAATATTTCTTTTTTAGAATAATAAGTGTGCATTTTTGGTTGAATTCGAGAATGGTGTAGTCTAAACTGTAGACTTCGATGTGTTTTGGTTATGTTCATTGAACCCGTCGACCCACTTACTTCTGATGAGAATAATACAATAACATAACAAGTGTGTATTCGTATTAATAAATATATGTTCACCTATACATCTATACATCTCGTTGTATAGGTGAACATAGTAGTAACAATACGTGATAATGGGTGTGTCTAAATATCGTGAAATATTGTATACATCTTTGGTGACCTTCATACTACTCATAATACTACTCTAGAAACTTTATTCGACCTTGGTCGGCATAAACGTATACCTCTACTTTGACCACAAATATGTTTGTCTAGCATGTTGAATAAAGTTACATTGCATAGATTAACATTGCATTCGACACCTAGACACATGCCTCGTAAATTGTAACCAACAACGCACCCTATGATATATTAGAATAGTACATTATTCAATAATTATTAATATTTTAATAATCATTAAAATTTAATTATTGACTAATTAATAAATAATGAATTATTTACTAATTTATTAATTATAATTAAATATAATTAAATATATAATCAATAATTATTGATAAATTAATAATAATTTATTATTATTAAATGGTTTAATAATAATAATGAATGATTGTTAATTGATTATTATTATTAAAATATGAATTATATTATATCTTATTTATTTCTTCCCTAGATTATTTATAAATATTATTAAAAGATTTAGTAAATAACTTCTCGAGAATATAAATATTTTAGATTTGAAGTTCTCAACAATAGCCATGTAGCCTATTTAAACTTTCACAGCACTATTAAATACTATTTATTAAAACTAATCTATGATGTTTTATAATTTATATAAAAATAAATTAGTATATTTGTAAAATAATAAATGATTTTTATAATTAATAATAACATATTTCAAAGGTAGGATACTTCTTATATACAATACACATTTAGGCCTACTCCCTGCTACTACTGATTATATTTATAATATATTTTTCTTTCTGAACTTTTTAAATAAACATTATTTATAATAAAGGAAATAAATAGTTTAAACTCTAATTGGACATTATTTTATAATTACTTTTAAATCAAATTTTAATTTTTAGAATTGTCAATAACTTTTTTTATAAAAAAATTTATATTTAAATGAGAAATTATTATTCTGAAAAATTATTCACATTCTAAAAATATAGATATGTTAAATAATATTGTAATATTAACCATTAAGCATTTACATTTCTTGATAGACAAAGAATATTATAACAATACTGTTTTTATTTTTAATTATTTAATAGTTTTTTTTTAATATCAGAAATAACAAATTAAAATATTAAAAAATGTAAGGATATTATTTTTAATTTTGTATATCATTAATTCAAATACTAATTATCTTATAGAATCAATTAATAATGATAGACTTTCTCCCGTTCATACAAACAATTCTATTTTAGCTATATCTAAAAACGCTAAGTATAAATAACTATTACAGATATTTACATAATTTTTTTATATTCAACAGATACTTTCCTCCATCATATATATTCTGTCTATATAAATATAATTAATTTAAAATGGGGTACAAAAATAGTAGCAATTAGTTAAATATTTATTTTATTATTTGTTCATTAAAATGCAAGTTCATCATCATTTATTTAATTAGTATATGTTATACATTTACAAGAAAAATTTCAGATACAAATAATCAAAATCAAAAAAGTAGTAGGCACATATTAAGTGAAAAAGTAAAAAATTGAGAAATGACATTCAAAGTTTAATATGTCAAATTTAAATAAATTGAATACAAACAATTTCCTATCAATTTGAATAATTATTATATTGATTACGTTCATAAAACACCTTATATTCATATAAATACTCACAAATAATTTGAGAAATTTTACAAATTTATAAATATGATACTAAACTTGAAAAATATGTAATACAAAATTATTGTTAAAATAAAAATATTTAACATATTTTAACTAGAGCACCCCTTAATAATATATTGATTACAATTTTCAAATTAGTTAATAAAATAAAATATCACTTTTAACATCTACAATCATAAAATGTTGTTGTTTTTAATTTATGTTTAAAATAGATTATAAATGTTGATCTTGATTGGACATCCACAATAATACCTTCATAAAAATAGGCATATACATATATATATGTGTGTGTGTGAGTGTGTAGTAGTAGTAGTAGTATAATTCATTTATTAATAAAAATCCAATTTTAAATACATTTTTTGTTTATATAAATTTTGTTTATATGGCGACATAATATCCATAATAAAAAATAAAATAATAATAATAATTCATTATTTGGAAATGTGGAGTGTATTAATTAATAAACTTTAAAGTTTAGCAGTTATAATAAAGTTAGTTAGTCCTGTTCAAGTAAGTATCTATGTAGGTTGTTTTTAAATTTGTAAGTGTTTTTCGTTAGTTATAGTTCTTGAGAGTTTATTCTATTGAGACGAGTATACTCGTAATTATATTATATAACTATAGTTAGTCGATTGTTTTAAAAGTATAGTATTATATGACTTCACGTTATTTCTATTTTTAAATTCAATTGATACATTGATATATGTAGGAAGTTTAGTATGTATTGCAGTATGTATAATATTTAAAGTTTTGTAAATGGATATGTGTTTGGAGTTAAGCCATTTTAGTTTGTTTTGTTAGTAAGTATACTTAATATAGTATGTGTTTGTTTTGGAAGCTTAAAAACAAGTCTGCATGTTTTTTTTATAATTGCTGTCATTTTCTTAAAGTTGAGGTCAATCAGTAAGTAGTGCGACGTTACAGTAATCAAGATTCCATATCACATAAGCGGATGTTATTATCATGAGAGATGTCAGATTCAGAAGGTTCTTTATTTGTTTTAATTGATATAATTTAATAAACTAAAAAAATATTATTAATGAATAAAAATGTACTATTTTTATATGAGTTTTGGTTGGTGGAATTATGCGTTTGTTAAAGATAATACATTTAGTTTTCAGCTTATTAAATTTTAGTAGTTAAGTAGTTGGTGAAATATATTTCTAGTTCAGTAGATAATTTATTTATTTTATTAATGGTTTCAGTGAGATTATTTAAAGTAGTTGATTTATTTAAGTGTATATTATTAGCATACATATATGATAGTTAATATCACATTTATTTAATATAGAGTTAATATCGGATGTGTATATATTGAAAAGTAGATGACTCAATACACTATAGTATATAGGTATACCTCGGGGAACCCGTATTTCAGGACCGTTATTGCATTTTATAGTGAAAGTTATTTTTGTTAAGTATGATTGTATTAGTGTTATTATTGTAACGTGATGTATCCAGGTGTATTGTAGTGTTGCGCAAAGTAATGCATGATGTATGGTGGGGTCAAATGCAGCTGAGAGGTCAAGTAGTATAAGTATAACGTAATGATTATGTTGAATATCGGCAGATATATTTGTTATTAGGTCAAGTGGTAAAGTCTAGTATTGTGATTTTGTTTATATGCACTTTTTCTTGGATTATGTAATTTATTATTCATGATATGTTTAGTAAGATGGTTTGCGATTATATTTTATGTTAGTTTTCATAAAAAAGATAAATTATTGGTCAGAGGTTTTCAGGATGTGATTTGTCTAGTGATGGTCCAGTATTGGAGTATGTGTGTTTGTGTGTATATGTGTGTGTGTATGTGTGTATATGTGTGTGCATGTGTGTTTGTGTGCTTGTGTGTATGTATAATAATGTGTATAGCAACAATTGTAGTCAATATATAGATTTATATAACTAGATAATTAACTATTTCCTTTTATTTAAATTTCTAGGTCAGATTCTGTGTACTTCCTTCCTTCTCCGTTTCTGACTACGGGTGCCTGCTCTGCTATCTTATCACATGGTGCCTCTCAGAGTCGACAGCTGTGTCATTCAATAAGTTGATTATATTCATTTCTATTGTATAAATTCACTCGATAATTATACTATTCGTTTGATTTGAATGCATATACCTGCGTATATATTGTGTATAACTTTGTAAACTTTGTATAACTGCATTATACATAATATGCGTGGAATAATCTCGAATAAGATTTAATTGTTGCACCATTCAGAAGGGTACCGGTAAACTCGGACAACTTTTGAAGAATACTTAGACCACTTTTATGCTTTAACCCATATTATAGAAGTATACTATATATAGTTATTTTAAAATGGGACGAATCTTATTCAAAAGTGGTCCGAATTTTATTTCAAAAGTGGTCCGAGTTTACCGGTATTCGTTCAGAAGAGTGCCTTAAGGCATATGAATTCATACGTACCACTCCGGTATATTAATGTCCTGATTATAATCCGACTATAATCACCTCCTGTGGATCTCCCGTAGGAGTTTGCTCGTTAGGCAGCCGTAACTACCTAACCTCTAGTCGAGGTTAGACTACCTATCGTCGCATACATTATGTTGCAGCTCTGAATATATTCAATCGGTCGGAACTGCATCGACGATGTGTGCGAAGTGTTGCTCTCGCTGTAAGGAGTCTCTGGAGCGGTGGTTCATCTTCTGACGGCTTGCTTACACGTACTCGCGAAGCAGCTGTACACTACACATGTCTACAAGCTGCGGAGGCGACCGCATTATCTTGGGGAACTAACAACAAGCCATCTCAATCGTGAATATAATTGATGAACTCTCCATGTGTTAACTGTCCTGGATACTATGAACCCCTCCATCAACGATAGCACGTCACTTATCTTACCCGAGAACGAGAAATAGATAGGGATCACGTAAAAATGGTTGAATCTAGTCTAGTAGACCTAAAAAAGACTAAATAAATCTATTAATATAACGACTATCCTCGCTTAATCCTACTACTTATCCGTCATCTATTCGCGCACCTGAAACATATATGCCTCACTACATCGTCTACGAGTCCATAGTCTACTACATCTAGATTACCCGTACCATCGTTCACTTGTTTCTCTGGATAAGTATGTTTCGGTAAAATTGAGTTGATGCGAGATATGCAAACAACATTATTATTCAATTTGAACGAATATTGATGAATCAATCGACTGTCAACGATTAGTAACAAAGTGAAAAGTATTACAATAAAAATAATTTATAACGAAAATATATGAAAAAAATACACCGATATAATGCTATCTATATACACTGTACAATGTACAGTTGTACAGTGTACATTGTACAAGTGTTGCTTTACAAGATGCCTTGAACATTTATGAGATAAATATATTGTGAAAACCAATTATTGTTATTTGAAATGCATTGAATATTAATATATAAACTCAATACATGCGGTCTTGTTACATGACGCATTGCCACGCCTACAATATCGGCAGTCCGAATTCGGTAAGTTTATTATTACTTAGTTACCTCGGGTAATACCCAGCAAACAGTAATAGCCTCATAAACATTTAAAGTCTATTATGCTATTATTATGCTGCTATTAATTTAAAATGTATATTATGATGCTATTATTTTGCTTTTATAATAATAGCAACATAACATCAGCATAATAGCATGACAAATTAATAGCAGCATAATAGACATTTAATGGCAGCATAATAGCACAATGTAAACATGTGAGGCTATTAGTTATGCTATTATGTAGCTATTATGAGGCTATTACTGTTAGATGGGTAATCAAATCCCTTTGGGGTAACTCGCTCCCACGCAGGCTTCTCTTTTGTTCTATAGAATAGTCGTATGATCACGTGACATCGTGAGGTCACCGCTATACCAAGGACATGACCTTGTCTATACTTAAAAGGGAAGTATGTTTATTTTGAGGAGAGTCTATTTTTAAATCAATATAAATACATTGAAATAATAAACTGTATAGGTATATATTATCATTACGTTATTGTAGTATATTTAAAAAGCCATTCTTCTCGGATTGAGAAGCTATCGATAACAATAGTTCTATACTATGCTAATATCTAAACTGAGTATAGGTTTAAACTTAAACTTTAAACTCCTAATGTGTTTCCAAATATTCCGAGATGCTTATATGCCCTATAGGTACATGTATACATTCCCTATATAGCACCTCTGTTCCGCCCCACATACTTCGATATCAACCTTAATGACCACCATGATCAATTGCTATCCCTCTCCTATTCGTCGGTATAGGCTCCGTCTTCGTGCTAAATAGCAACCGGATGTTGTTCACATCACAATGAATCAGATTGTTATATATTGTCGTACATTGTCCTATACTTATGCCAATGTACGATGTGATATATTGTATTATAATGTATTATTGTAGTTGACTATCCATATGCGTCGATATTGTCTATCAACGTGATACCAGCGCACTTGCTTTAAAGTGGGGGGGGGGGTATATCCCCCGCCCCCCTGTTGCAGCGCCCCTACATATTATACATCATTTCAAAGATAATGAATTATTTTGAAAACAACAATTTTGATGAAATAATAATAATTAAATATATTGCATACGACTGTGTTTGATGTCTACATATAGCCTGTGATGTCTACATATATACTGTGATGTCTACATATAGCCTGTGATGTCTACATATAGACTGTGATGTCTACATATAGCCTGTGATGTCTACATATAGACTGTGATGTCTACATATATCCTGTGATGTCTACATATAGCCTGAGATGTCTACATATATACTGTGATGTCTACATATAGCCTGTGATGTCTACATATAGACTGTGATGTCTACATATATCCTGTGATGTCTACATATAGCCTGAGATGTCTACATATATATTGTGATGTCTACATATAGCCTGTGATGTCTACATATAGACTGTGATGTCTACATATAGCCTGTGATGTCTACATATATACTGTGATGTCTACATATAGACTGCGATGTCTAAATATAGCCTGTGATGTCTACATATAGCCTGTGATGTCTACATATAGCCTGTGATGTCTACATATAGCCTGTTATGTCTACATATAGCCTGCGATGTCTACATATAGCATGTGATGTCTATATATAGCCTGTGATGTCTACATATATACTGTGATGTCTACATATAGACTGTGATGTCTACATATAGCCTGTGATGTCTACATATAGCCTGTGATTTCTACATATATACTGTGATGTCTACATATAGACTGTGATGTCTACATATATACTGTAATATCTACACATAGACTGCGATGTCTACATATAGCCTGTGATGTCTACATATAGACTGCGATGTCTACATATAGCCTGTGATGTCTACATATAGCCTGTGATGTCTACATATAGCCTGTGATGTCTACATATAGACTGTGATGTCTACATATATACTGTAATGTCTACATATAGACTGCGATGTCTACATATAGCCTGTGATGTCTACATATAGACTGCGATATCTACATATAGCCTGCGATGTCTACATATAGCCTGTGATGTCTACATATAGCCTGTGATGTCTACATATAGCCTGTGATGTCTACATATAGACTGTGATGTCTACATATATACTGTAATGTCTACATATAGACTGCGATGTCTACATATAGCCTGTGATGTCTACATATAGACTGCGATGTCTACATATAGCCTGTGATGTCTACATATAGCCTGTGATGTCTACATATAGCCTGTGATGTCTACATATATACTGTGATGTCTACATATAGACTGTGATGTCTACATATAGCCTGTGATGTCTACATATAGACTGTGATGTCTACATATAGACTGTGATGTCTACATATAGCCTGTGATGTCTACATATAGCCTGTGATGTCTACATATAGACTGTGATGTCTACATATAGCCTGTGATGTCTACATATAGACTGTGATGTCTACATATAGCCTGTGATGTCTACATATAGCCTGTGATGTCTACATATAGCCTGTGATGTCTACATATAGCCTGTGATGTCTACATATAGCCTGTGATGTCTACATATAGCCTGCGATGTCTACATATAGCCTGTGATGTCTACATATAGCCTGAGATATCTACATATATACTGTGATGTCTACATATAGCCTGCGATGTCTACATATAGCCTGTGATGTCTACATATAGCCTGTGATGTCTACATATATACTGTGATGTCTACATATAGACTGCGATGTCTAAATATAGCCTGTGATGTCTACATATAGCCTGTGATGTCTACATATATACTGTGATGTCTACATATAGACTGCGATGTCTAAATATAGCCTGTGATGTCTACATATAGCCTGTGATGTCTACATATAGACTGTGATGTATACATATAGCCTGTGATGTCTACATATATACTGTGATGTCTACATATAGACTGCGATGTCTAAATATAGCCTGTGATGTATACATATAGCCTGTGATGTCTACATATAGCCTGAGATGTCTACATATATACTGTGATGTCTACATATAGCCTGTGATGTCTACATATAGACTGTGATGTCTACATATAGCCTGTGATGTCTACATATATACTGTGATGTCTACATATAGACTGCGATGTCTAAATATAGCCTGTGATGTCTACATATAGCCTGTGATGTCTACATATAGCCTGTGATGTCTACATATAGCCTGCGATGTCTACATATAGCCTGCGATGTCTACATATAGCATGTGATGTCTATATATAGCCTGTGATGTCTACATATATACTGTGATGTCTACATATAGCCTGTGATGTCTACATATAGCCTGTGATGTCTACATATATATTGTGATGTCTACATATAGCCTGTGATGTCTACATATAGACTGTGATGTCTACATATAGCCTGTGATGTCTACATATAGACTGTGATGTCTACATATAGCATGTGATTTCTACATATAGCCTGTGATGTCTACATATAGCCTGTGATGTCTACATATAGACTGTGATGTATACATATAGCCTGTGATGTCTACATATAGCCTGTGATGTCTACATATATATTGTGATGTCTACATATAGCCTGTGATGTCTACATATAGACTGTGATGTCTACATATAGCCTGTGATGTCTACATATAGCCTGTGATGTCTACATATAGACTGTGATGTATAAATATAGCCTGTGATGTCTACATATAGCCTGTGATGTCTACATATATATTGTGATGTCTACATATAGCCTGTGATGTCTACTGGTGAGTACACAATACTATCAAATAACAATATAATATCCTACACGGCAAAAAACGTACTTAAGTATACTTAAAATACCTACATTAGCCGACATTTTCTCGCGCAATAATACACACACACACACTCACACACACACACATAAATAACGGGAATGTTAACTATATAGGCCGCGCGATGCCTCGATAACAGGCTACATATTCGGCTGGTGCTTATCCTATGGAAACCTTCTGCAGTGCGAACTTACACGTGTATAACTTCACTATAGCAATACGTCGTACATCTAACGATACTGTGGCATGTTCACACACTACAGTAAGAACCTACCGGTAGTGATGACATAACAACAGTGAACAGCTACCTTATAAGGCGATATCCATAAAGTATGGACCATAACAGCCCAGCAAACACATTAGAGGCAATTACCTCTATTTAGACTCTAAAAATGTTAACAACCAGACTCTATTTTGACTCTAATTTGGCTTCTATTTTGACTCTATTTAGCTTATATTTGTATTAAAATCAATTGATTTTAAACTCTATTTAGTGTATATTTAGCTTATATTTTGATTGTATACTCTATTTAGCTTATATTTAGACTCTATTTTAACTCTATTTAGACCATACTATTTTTTCCTCTATTTAGACTCTATTTTGACTATACTGTTATTTTTAACATTTACCTGAAGTAAAATTCAAATTAATGTCCTCTATTTTAACTCTATTTAGACCATAATATTTTTTCTCTTTATTTAGACTCTTCTTGTTTTTTTGACTCTATTTAGACTCTGTGTGTTTGCTGGGAGAGTGCCTCCTTCTATCACGTGATAACCTAGACCTATAATGGCCGCATGTACTCGCAGACCGCTTAGATGTCGGTAAGTACCCGTGATCCGCTATACCGGATATAGGTATAGATATCGATATACCGGGGTATACCCTGCGCACATCACTCGGATAGGCTAACTACCTATTCTCCTCCCACACAGCTGCGTAGGAGGCTTACTCGATGCACACCGTACGTAGTCACACTGTATGACTCATACAGTCATTGATATAAAGACAGTTAATTTATATCGACGAGTATACTCGTATACAGTGCACATTGTGAAGTTAAGGGCATAGTATATAGTATAATTAACATAGTACACATGACTGTACAGTGTACACCGAGTGGACGTAACGGTGCTCCTTCACAACATAACGTATACGTTATATAGGTAGGTATATGTACATATGTACATATACACATATATGTGTAGGTATATCCCATATATGGGTAGTTATATTACCTATATGTATGTAGGCCTATAGGTATGTAGGCTTATATCGGCCGCTACTACAGGCGTATACTTCTGCAGATGTTGGGAAGTAATTGAGATAAATGTGGCATAGGTTCAAGAGAGCAATGAAAACCCTATAGGGTTACGTATATGGGGTATACTGTAGGGGTATACCCCAGCTAACAGTAATAGCCTCATAATAGCAACATAATAGCATATTTAATAGCCTCAAATGTTAACATTGTGCTATTATGCTGATATTATGTTGCCATTAAATGTATATTATGCTGTTATTATGTTACTATTCTAATAATAGCAACATAATAGCATCATAATAGACTTTTAAAATTAATAACATCATAATACTACTTACTTACTTTAGTCGAGTTCTCACTCGACCAGATCATGCAATTGCCCTCCACCCTTCTCTATCAATCATAAGCGTTCTTAGTTAATCTTCCTCACAATCGCAGTCATTCTTTAAGATGTCTATATATGTCTTATGTTGTCTCCCTCTGTTTCGTATGCCATTCTTTGATTTCCATAAAACTAAGTTGTGTGCTATTTCGTCGGTGTGCCTTATGCAGTGACCTGCTAGTCTCAATCTTCTTAGTTTTATCACCTCAGTGATCTTTGGCATTCACCTGTACAGTTATGTATTGGTGACCTTATCTTTTCATGATATATTTGTGGCCATTCTAAGTAACCTGGTATAACAATCATATATTTTCTTACGCATTGTGGAGTCGATTGTCCATAATTCGCTATCAAATAATAATATGGGTTCGATTGTAGCTTTGAAGGTTCTTATTTTCAGACTGTTTTCCATTTTGGAGCTCCAGATTTTTTCATCTTGTGTATTGCTGACCATGATAAAGTTTGCGAATTTCAAAATCTTTTTGTGAGCTAGCCATCCATGCCCCCACATATTTAAAATGTGTGACATTGTTAATCAGCGTACCACAGTTATATAGTCTAATGTTGACCGGAGCTGTGTGATTGAACGTCATGACTTTTGTTTTCTTTGAGTTCAATTGAAGACCGATATTAGCGACTTCTGTTTCAATGGATATTAATAGTTGGTGAGCTTGTCCGACTTCTTGTGATACACGAGCTATTTCATCTGCCTTAATGAGGTGTGTTAGTTGTATTGCTGGATGTCGTCTCCCTTGTCGTTGTTTTATTTCGAGTACGAATTCTGCTTCTCATCCATCAATGGCTTGTCGCATAACGTAATCCAGTGTGATCACAAAGAGAAAAGGCGCCAGTGTGTCACATTGCAAGACACCCTTTGTTATTTGAAAGTTTTCAGTCTCTCCGTCAGGTGTTATAACTTTTGCGTAAGTTTCTTTGTACGTTAAGGCGATCGCTTGTATAATGTTGTGGGATATTCCGTATGATTCAGGTATACGGAGCATTATTTATCTGTTGATACTGTCGAATACCTTCTTGAAATCGACAAAAATGATAATGGCCTTGATTGTGACTTTTCACTCCTTCGATTAAACGTATTAAAGCTAATATTTGCGAGGTCGTAGATCTTCCAGGTCTGACTCCGTTCTGATTGGGACGTAGTATAGGTTTTATGTATGGTTGAATTCGATTTAGTATCATTTTATTAGTAATTGTTGCTGCTATTACTGATAGAGCTATGCCTCTGTAGTTCCCTGCTTCTTCAAGGTTACCGGATTTGGGAAAGCAGCATAATAACAGTATAATATACTTTTAATGGCAACATAATGGCAGCATAATAGAACAATGTAAACATTTTAGGCTATCAGATATGCTATTATGTTGCTATTATGAGGCTATTACTGTTTGCTGGAACCCCACCTCGAGGTCCGCAAACATGTCCTTGGCATGTCCTCGATACAGACCCATTCAAACTCGATAAGAAGACTACATTTATGTGTTAATATATTCTTGAATGTATAGAATATGTGAATGTATACATGCACACGCGGTACCTATATGTAGTTAACTATACAGTATATAGTATACTGTTCCGTATTCTTTGTTGACACGAAACAGCCCTTATATCCATAACTATGTCCATAAATATGTCCATAGCTAACTGAGTTGTAGAAAAGCCGCAACTATGAGTTATTCCGAAACCTATTAATTAGTACTACTATATTACATGCACACATGCACACATGGTAGGCTATATAGTACCTACACAGTACACTGTTCCGTGTTCTCTTATATTGATCTAGCATCAATATCGTAATAACACAACTAAAGGAATCGTTCTCTTGTTTGGCATACTGGATCACCTATACATTGTATTTTTGAATAGTTATGTGTGTGTGTATATATATATATATGTGTGTGTGTTAGCTTATTATTATAATATCGATGTCCTCTCTACTAATAGTACCATTGTATTATAGTATATACTACAGGTACCTACTGTATATTCCTACCATGGTAGTGCACTACTATTAATACTAATACGACTACCACTACCAATACAATTACAACCAAAAACCATGTATATATATAATGTATATATATATAAATTATATAATATAATTATTTAAAACAATTCAGGCCGTAGTTTTTAAATCAATTATTTAAAAAATTCATCTTTCTTTTCACAACATTTTTCTTAATTGACTTCACATTTATTTTATTTTGTGTACACATTTGATTTAATTTGTCTCTAATGTATATCTTTCTTAACCACCTCAATGTATTTATAAAGTATGACCGTAGATTTCGTATTAAATATGATATATGTGTGTGTGTTTTTTAGCCCAGCAAACCATAACAACACATTTAAATACTTATTAAAGAAGTTTATAAAGCAATTTTAATCAGATTTTCGAACATTCTTATTAAAAATCTACTTCAATTCAACCGATTTAAACGTTTTTAAAACATCTTTCTGCTGTTTTAATTAAGTATTAACGCCTGATTTAATTCTGATGTAATCATTTCCGATATCATAAGATACATTTAAATCTGTCTTAATAAGTATTTAAATCTGTTAACATTTATTACTGATTTAAAAATTATTTATATCTGCTATTATTGTTTGCTGGGAAAATATATCTTATAAGTGGAGATAATTAAATCAGAATTAAAGCAGGCTTTAATAATTAATTATTAAAGCAATAGAAAGATATTGTAAAAACGTTTAAATCAGTTGAATTAAAGCAGATTTTAAATAAAAATAACATCTGATTAAAATTGCTTTATAAACTGCTTTAATAATAAGTATCTAAATCTGCTGTTATGGTTTGCTGGGAGTGTTGTGTTTTGATGAATACTTTTAATTCGGTTTTAAAGTAGGCCTATATGAATTAGGTAACGGAATACAGCGAATGCGACTTATCAATGTGATGTTGCTAACAATAGGCAGGTCGTGTGTGTGTATCGAGGACACGAGAGCTGACCTATATATAGATATAATTAATACGAAGAATAAATGGTAAAAATAGTAAAAACACGACTAACCCGCCCGCCCGCCCCCACACCCACCCGCCCTTAAAGGATTTTTGGGCCGAGCTGCCTTTCGCCATTCATCGAATTATGATTAATATTACGTTATTTATTTCTCTACACCTATCTGCATAAATTATTAAAAAATTAAACTAAACAATTTTTGATAAACATTAAATTTAAGATACACTTTAATTAAAACACACACACACAAACACCGTAAAATAATATCAAACACCACTACTATAGTATCCTATAGGGTATAGTATCCTATATATAGGTGAGTTCTACTATAGTGAGTTCTACGCCCATAATGAAAAGAAGTATTATCAGGTTAAAGAACAGATTCACGGAGTACGACGACTACGAAACTCTGAAACTGGACTTGGATGGACTCACCGAGTTACAGGTGAGGGTGATGAGAATTCACATCAAAGCTAAAATAGATATCAAGTACGAATACATCAGACAATACGACAAGAAGATAAGAAACTTAAACAAAGAACATAAAAAAAGAGCACATCAACAATTTAAAGAATTTAACGAATATATTAAATCGCAAATAGATCTAATCGAATACAGTATACGCATCGCTAAAGAAAATATTCGAGAAATGAAAAGGCGAAAGATTAATATTGAAAGGTACCTAAGGAATTTTCCAATGAAAAAAGAGAACGGGGAATTCGAAATAGGGTTAAAATCCGACAATTCGTCCGAAGGTTTGAATAAAAATTAACGATCCGATTTATATATTTTAATTTAATGTACTCAATCAACCAATATTATGTATATAAATATATATACACATACATATATATATATATATATATATATATATATATATATATATATATATATATATATATACATGTACATGTATATACATGTATATACATATACATGTAGAGTATATATACTCTACATGTAGTACATTTACTAGAAATAATAATAGCACAATTATTTTCTATAAATTAAATATTCCAACTCAATATTCAACCATCGTGTATCATAGGATACCATATATACGATACATTATTATTTATCATGATATTATATCTGCCCACATGACTTGTATTGCTATAGTCTGTCCACACTTTACGCTCGGAGTTAGGTTATTCTTATATATCCAATAGATAGGGGTGCTGGAACGATTTTGTATGTAGAGGACCAACCAATCAAAATAAATGTTGTGGGGTGGAAAGGGGGGGGGGGACCAATACATATGAGGTCCCCCTAGATTTTAGAATGGGGGGGGGTATATATATATACCCCCCCATACCCACTGTTGCAGCGCCCCTACCAATATATACTACCTATGTACGTTGGTGCTTGTTCCACTGTCCAAAGTGCACAGTCCAAAGTGCACAGTGCTTGTTCCACTGTTGCTGCTGCGAAGTATTGGACGCGTGTTCCGCATGACGCATACGGAGTATGTCATCTTATGTTAATTTCAAATCTAGACTTCATTCATATACGCTATCATTATAATTTATCACTTTCTAAATATATTATTATTCGTTTTGTTGTCGTTATATATATATATCAATATTACGGCTTTACACTTAAAACGTTACACATATTTATATTATTATTTTAGCACATACTAGTATAGTATTGCATACCTATATATTATATAATATATGGTAGTAAGCCATTGAAGGCTAATAAGTCTAATATATATAATATATATTATACATTTTATAAATTAAATATTATATATTACATATTAACGCGTTAGTGAATACATAGATAACTTTAAAGGTTTATAACCGATAGGTTTATAATAGGTTTATAATAACGATAATTGGGAGTTTATACCTGTTTTACATTCATAAAAACTATAATATATTACCTAGGTATATTCTAATATATTATTACAATATATCTTTGCCAAATGTGTAACAAATTATACAAATTACAAAATCTTTTCAGCACAATGTAAAATATAATTAGATCTATATGATGTATTTAAAATATTTAAAATATAGAAATTTTCAAATGATTGAGAATCGATATTGTACTTCAACAATTTCATAAATTTAGAGTAAAAAATCAGTTTTTATTTATAATTAAAAAAATATAAATATTAAAAAAAAAAATTATACTTATATGAATTAGAATTATATTGATTAACATTTCAAACATTAATTATTTTTGATTGAAATTATATTTTAGGAGATCTCAAGGGTGTCGATATTACGTGCATGTCGATATTAGAGCACTCCCTATAAAGAAAATAATAAAAATAAATACATTTTTTTAAATTTCCAGTAATAGCAATAATAGCAACATCATAGCAGCATAATAGACTTTTAAAATTAATAGCAGCATAATAACAGTATAATAGACTTTTAATGGCAACATAATAGTAGCATAATAGCAAAATGTAAACATTTGAGGCTATTATATATGCTATTATGTTGCTATTATGAGGCTATTACTGTTAGCTGGGGATTAAAAACAATATTTAAATCATGTACCCAAAACAGAACCTCGAGGAACACCAATATTAATATTACTAAAATCAGACTTGGTATCATTATAAATAACACATTACATTCCAGTTTCAAGATAATTAGAAAGACAAATCTTTTGAAACACCTCTAAACACATAATTTTCCACTTTAAGTAATTCATGCACTATTGTATATCAATTGATTAAATAGTTGATAATAATTTAATTTCCAAATTATTAATATACCCCTATTAATATATATATATATATATACCCCTATCTATTTCGCTATATGTTCACGTTATAACCATAGCCTATTCATTAGAATATATACGTGTGTATTAGTTGTTATAATGCCATATCAGTAGTAGTATTATAATCTATGTTATTGTATTCTAACCTACCTACATAAATCACAACAATGTAATAGTAATCTATATCAGTCGTTTCAGTTTAGTTTTAGCATTACAAATATATGTAAATCTGCTTAATTAAAAGTTACACATTATTCCATCGTATATGATATACGTATATATATACGTATATTTAAGTTATAAATTATATTTATAATATATATTGATGCTATTTTCTCATATTTATTAGTATAATTATAGGCTTACGTAGCCCTAGGGAGCTATTATTATGTACGTTTCATTGTCCGCAGTGTATTCTAGAATGAAATTCGTGGGCACCCCTAAATACACACTATTATATACGCCCCTAAATACACACTATTAGATACGCCCCTAAATACACACTACTATATATGTCTACATCGATGTGTGCACTCCTGTAACTCTCGTGCAGGCCGGAGCGTGCACTCCATGGAGTGGTATCTTAGCGGTGTGTGTAATGCCTAACTATAATATTACGTATCTTTAATTCAATAAAAAATAAACTATGAATCTACAATACTATAAATTATAGTCTATAATAATACTTTTATGATGATTGTTCATAGATAGTATAATCAACTATTCGAAATAATAAATTACCATCATGTTTACATCATAATAAATATAATAATTCTATTTTAAACATTAAATATATATATATATATTTTTAATATTAATAATAATATAAACAAACGAATTTAAATCGTAAGTAAATTAAACGGAAAAAATAAAAGATATCATTGTTTACAAACTCCGCCACGAACTACATTCTTCGTTAACTTCGAGTCAACAGAAACCGTTATTATTTATATATTTATCATATTTTATATATTCTAGGTACACCTCTTCCACATATGTCCTATAGGACATATGGTATACCATACTGTATGGTCCATACATATATATATACAATGTATTCAACAAATACTAAATGTTTAAATATCGTCCATTGTAATCATTATAACAACTAAGTGTATATCATACGTTAAATGTATTTCATTGTTATAACCACTTGCTACATTATATACACCAATATAGCGGACCTATAGGTCATTTACATACCTCGGAGTACTTGTAGTCATTCGTTATCGAGCGATGTTCACTATTAACTATATTTAACTTTAATTCCAATTAGTCATAATCTATTAATTTAGTTTATTATTTATTACAGTTCAAATTCAAGTATATGATTTATATAATATTAGATAACTCCAGTAATGTGATGAAATATAGATATTTATACGTACGTAATATGTGTAAAATACATATTTATAATGTTGAACACATAATAACGAATGTGCACATTATGGTTGTATCTTTAACCCACCTTATTAAGCGTAACGTAATCCTTTAATACGTACATTAAACGAAATATATTAAATCTTAAATATATTATCTATTTTAATAATGCATAATCTATCTATAATAGTATATATATATATATATATATATATATATATATATATATATATATATATATATATATACGAATACATACTATATATAGTAAACATTCCGATTATATCAATACCGTATTAGCTATTATTATAACAATCACGATATACATATGTTATAACTTACTAGACTACCTATCTATAATCTACCTATACGTATATCTAAACAATAGGTTATAATCTAATCTTTTTAATGATAAACAAATCCTCATGCGTTAATGCGTTGATATCATGGCATATTTACAAAAAATCATATCTATTCCATGTTAAATCTATATAGTTCGATATAGTTAATATAGTATAGACTTTATAGTGACTTCAAATAAAACACACCATAACAACTATATTTGTTTACTTTCACAATTACATTGTTATACATTATCCATACACGTATACAAACCTCCAGCGTATACGCTAGTGTATAGGCCCTATAGGGGTATAGGCCCTATAGGGGTATACCCCTGTATTATAGTAATAGCTACAGCTTACATCCCGGTAATAATACAATAATCTATTTAGCATATCGATACTATAATGTTTATATATGTGTATATAAGTGCTATATTATATGTACCTACTATTGTTTACAAAGGAAACAATATTATTAAACCTATTACATAATAACATTACATATAGATATAATGTGTATATATATACCTAGGTATACCTACCTATAGGATGAAACTATCAATCACTCTTCTCGAGAAGATCGGATCCTACTCATAACACATGTCCTCGCTATTGAACATATGTCGATGTCAGCTATCACTTATGATATCGTTGAATATTTATATTATTGGTTCGTGCTTTTAAACTAATTTAATAATTATAAATCCTGAAAGATGAAAGGATGATGTATTTTCCCAGTATATATCCGATATACACATATGATGCAGTTGATCTAGACATAACATAATTACACATGTATATATTATATAATATGCATTCTTATGTATAATATTTAGTTCAAATTTAGGGGAATATAAATTATTAATTTTTTAATATATATATATTTCCATTATATAAATGAGTCAATATTTAGTTCAAATTTAGGGAAATATAAATTATTAATTTTTTAATATATATATATTTCCATTATATAAATGAGTCATCGAAGCATTGTTCATATTTAGTCTTAGCCAGCCTTCTGTTGGATGATGATGAGTCACTCTGACAGGATGATGATGCTCCTTGTCCAGTCTGTCGTAGTTCATATTCAACTTCATCTTCATCACTGGAGTCTGAAGATGAATTCTCATCATCTCCGTCCTCGTCATGTCCTCAATAATGTCCAGCTTCCTCCTCTTCGTAATGTTCTCGTGCATCTCTCGGTTAACCGTTACCTATGACGTCATCGATAGTTACCGCTACTTCAATGACGTCATCTCGTTGTCCAGTTGACCAGTACCGGTATCGTCCGGTGCTCGTTCACTCGCAGTATCATTGTTCATTGATTATCTTGTTTATCTGTTTCATTGTTTGTTTGTTCTTCTTGCGGACATTCGTCTAACATTGGACTTTTAGTTATTTATTTATCTTGTAAATTTAATTGCTAGTTTAAAAATGATAGCTTTGGTTGTTGTCAATAAAGTATGTATTTTAATGTATAACTATTATTTATGTACATATGTATACATGTATATATATATATATGTATATATATATATATATATATATATATATATATATATATATATATATCCAATTATCGTTATCGTCAGATTCTATTTCACTAGATTTGTTTTTGTTAGTTTAATCTCTTATTTGCCTGTTTGCCTGTTTGCTTATTTTAATCCTTGTGGAAATTCTTCTGACATTGGACTTTTAGTTATTTATTTATCTTGTAGATTTACTTGATAGTTTAAAAATTATAACATTGGTTGTTGTCAATAACTTATGGTTAAAGTATGTATTTTAATGTATAACTATTATTTATATACATATGTATACATGTATATATATATATATATCAACTTATCGTTATCGTCCGATTCTATTTCACTAGATGGGTTTTTGTTAGTTTAATCTCTAATTTGACTGTTTGCCTGTTTGCCTGTTTGCTTATTTTAATCCTTGTGGAAATTCTTCTGACATTGGACTTTTAGTTATTTATTTATCTTGTAGATTTAATTGCTAGTTTAAAAATGATAGCTTTGGTTGTTGTCAATAACTTATGGTTAAAGTGTATATTTTAATGTATAACTATTATTTATATACATATGTATATATATATATATATCCAATTATCGTTATCGTCCGATTCTACTTCACTAGATTTGTTTTTGTTAGTTTAATCTCTTATTTGCCTGTTTGCCTGTTTGCTTATTTTAATCCTTGTGGAAATTCTTCTGACATTGGACTTTTAGTTATTTATTTATCTTGTAGATTTACTTGATAGTTTAAAAATTATAACATTGGTTATTCTGTATAACGGCCATTATCTCTTCAAGAAATACATTGAATAGTACAGGTGATAGAATACATCCATGACGTACTCCAATTGTTGTTTTGAATGTGTTGCCTTGTATGTTATTTATTAGAACAGCGATTGTTGAATTATAATAAAGAGATTTTATCATAGAAATAATGTTGCTGTTTAAGCCATACTTTTATAGTGAAGACCATAATCCGTCATGCCATACACGGTCAAAGGCTTTCTTAAAATCGATACAATTATGCTATAAGTCCTTTTGGCTCTCTATGTTTTTCCATTAGGATTCTGCAGTTGCATATTTGTTCGACTGTGCGTCTTCCTTTGCGAAATCGTGATTGCTCATCAGAAAGTATACGCTCAACTTGTGGGTTCAATCTATTTAGAATAATTCTTAGACAAATTTTGCTTGAGTGAGATATTAGACTCAAGATTCTATAGTTTTCACATTTCCTGAGGTTACCTTTCTTGGGGACGGGTATAACTAAAGATTGAGTCCATTGTGCTGGCCATTTCTTCATAGACCATGCTTTTTGGCATAATTCAGTGAACACATTGACAATTGCATCTCCTACATGTTTTAGTAACTCGCTAGATATGTTATCATTTCCAGGCGATTTTCCATCCTTTAAACTTTTGATAGCGTTAATAACTTCGTCTTTAAGTATTGGTAAATCATCATCTTGGTCCAAGTTATTACGCTGTAAGATGTTGATGTCCGGATTAAGTGGGTGATTATATAATTCTTGACAGTATTCAGTCCACCGATTTACTATGGCCTGTTCTTCTTCCAAAGGTTTCCCTTGCTTGTCTTCTATTATTGATGACTGTCTATGTGCTGTTTTGTAAGAATTATTAGAGTTTCTTAGAGTTTCATGAGCTCTTTTGCTGAATCTTCCGTATTTCATATCTTCATCGATTAGTTTACATTGCGTTTGAATCCAGTTATCTTTCGTTCTTATTATTAACTTGCGAATATCTATGATAATTTCTCTATATTTATCATTAAGTTCAGGTTTTCCTTTCTTAGCTGATTTAAGAGTTCTTCTTTTATCTAATAGGTCGAGTATGTCGTTTGTCATCCATGGTTATTTTTTCTTTCGGTATTTTCCAATTATTTTAGTAGCTGTGCTAGTAAGTGTATCTTCTATCTCGTATATGCAGTTGTAAGATCGCAATCTGAAATATTTATTTTTCCAAGTTGCATATTCAGTTCTTCTCTGTATAACTTAGATGTATGCGTGTCCATGATCTTGCTCAAGTTGAATCTTATTCGTTTTGATTGTGGTGTTCTGCTTGATTTTAGCTTGAGTTATGTATTTTATCTCTTGTTACAGAGAACCAAATAGTGGTCACTGTTTATGTCTGCACCTGGATAGGTTCTTGTACTGGACTGTGTGATGCTTGATTTGAAACGACTTGGTGTTAGTATGTAATCAATTTGATTATGGGTTTTGCCGTCTGGAGAGTGATATGTTGTAGTTCTTGAATCTCTATGGGGATAGAGTATATTCGCTATTACAATTTGGTGTTTTTCGGCAAATTCCAGTAGTCTTTGTCCTCTTTCATTTTGATGACCTATTCCAAAGCGTCCTGCGCATGCTGGCCATTCGATGTGTGTATCTTTCCCGACTGTTGCGTTGAAGTCACCCTGTATAATTAAGAAATCTTTTTTGGGTGTTTCTTTTATCGTATTATCAACTAACCAGGATGGGAGTGTCAAATATACTACTGGAAACCATAATAATAACAATATTAAAACACTTAAAATAATTAAACTACCAAAGAAAATAACTACTATCGGAACTTGGAATGTTAGAAAATTAAGAAGATTTGTAAAACTGGAAGAATTGATGAAGGAACTGAGCAGATACAAATGGGACGTGATTGTAATTGCTGAAACAAGACTTACAGGTGATGGTGAACTGACAACAGAAGAAGGAAACAAGCTGTATTACAGTGGACAAGGAAAATATTACGAAGGTGTTGGATTTATGGTAAAGAAAGAAATAAAAAATTCCGTTATAAATTACACAGCTGTATCAATCAGAATAATTTCGATTCGGATTAAAACAAGCCCCATAAATATAACCATAATTTAAATATATGCTCCTACAACAGCATACACTGATGAGGAAATAGAACAATTTTCTGAAAGTATAGATAATACTATAAAAGAAACACCCAAAAAAGACGCTTTGGAATAGGTCATCAAAATGAAAGAGGACAAAGACTACTGGAATTTTATTTATTTATTTATCTTGTAGATTTACTTGATAGTTTAAAAATTATAACATTGGTTGTTATCAATAACTTATGGTTAAAGTATGTATTTTAATGTATAACTATTATTTATATACATATGTATATATGTATATATATATATCCCATTATCGTTATCGTCCGATTCTATTTCACTAGATGTGTTTTGTTAGTTTGATCTCTTATTTGACTGTTTGCCTGTTTGCCTGTTTGCTTATTTTAATATTTGTGGAAATTCTTCTGACATTGGACTTTTAGTTATTTATTTATCTTGTAGATTTACTTGATAGTTTAAAAATTATAACATTGGTTGTTGTCAATAACTTATGGTTAAAGTGTATATTTTAATATATAACTATTATTTATATACATATATGTATATAAGTGTATATATATATATATATATATATATCCAATTATCGTTATCGTCCGATTCTATTTCACTAGATTTGTTTTTGTTAGTTTAATCTCTTATTTGCCTGTTTGCCTGTTTGCTTATTTTAATCCTTGTGAAAATTCTTCTGACATTGGACTTTTAGTTATTTATTTATATTGTAGATTTACTTGATAGTTTAAAAATTATAACATTGGTTGTTGTCAATAACTTATGGTTAAAGTATGTATTTTAATGTATAACTATTATTTATATACATATGTATACATGTATATATATATGTATATATATATATATATATATATATATATATATATATATATATATATATCCAATTATCGTTATGGTCCGATTCTATTTCACTAGATTTGTTTTTGTTAGTTTAATCTCTTATTTGCCTGTTTGCCTGTTTGCTTATTTTAATCCTTGTGGAAATTCTTCTGACATTGGACTTTTAATTATTTATTTATCTTGTAGATTTACTTGCTAGTTTAAAAATGATAGCATTGGTTGTTGTCAATAACTTATGGTTAAAGTGTATATTTTAATATATAACTATTATTTATATACATATATGTATATAAGTGTATATCGGATATAAAATAGAAAAATACATCTTGGGATTCGTGATTATTAAATTCGCTTTAAAGTATAAATAAGGTATATAAATATTCAACGAAAGCAAAAGTCGTCATTACTGGAGAGAAACCTGCGCATAATCTGGTTGTCTAAACATGTCAAATATTAACAGAGATGGTTATTATATTATATATATATATATATATATATATATATATTATACTGTTATTTTATTTTGGTGGAGTCCTTTGATAAAATAACTTTGTGACTTGTCCAGTAACTTTGATGAAGTTATAACGTATTGCCTAATACGCTGGGCTATACGCTGGGCTATACGCTGGGCTCTGATAGCTCTTCAGCGTCGCTACTATTGTAAGGCATCCATGTTTTATTAATAGCCGATCATTTTGTATACACAGTTGTATATATATATACATATAAATACATATTTATTGTTTACCCTTCATTTTCCCAATATATATTTTATATATCTATCACAGAACGTTGGACCGAAAACAGATTGAATATATTGTTGAAAATGTGTTGATACTCAAAAAAAAAGATTCAAATTAATTGAACATATATTATTTGTAATAAAATTATGATAAAACGATTATCTATTAACTTTATTTAAATCTATACTATATATATGACTTATTGATACATATTTGTATTCTTTACATCTTATTTATTTATACTTACATTTTTTTACTCATGAGAATCTAAGGGTGTTAACTTATCTAGAATATGATGATTGGGAAAGTTCTCGCAAAAACAAATACATTTGTTTATTAACTTCTCCATTATGTCATGCTTTACAATATGAAATAATAAATCTGATTTATTTATTTATTATATTATGTATTATAATAAATATTATAATATATGATAATACATTACATATGAATCATATGAATCATAATATGAATCATATGATATGCATCATACGATATACACCGTATATCATTTGAAAGTAATAACATAACATAGTTGATAATGTTTGTATAAAAGTTATACGAATGAAATATCAGTAACTATTTTCTTTAACCTTGAACAACTTACAAAATAATATACTAATTTGCGTTGTATTGATGTATTGATATATTAACTAATAATTTACCCGTGGAAAATATCGCCCTTATTAGGTTAAATAATACCCTAGAAGAGATTTTCCTCAGGACTATACATTTGGAAAAAAATGTATCTATTATACATTATAAGTTGCCATTTCTACCCAATATATTGTGTATTTCCGATGTTTATTATACATATAACCACGTATATATCTCTGTATCAACGTATATATATATATATATAATGTATCACCACAATGGCGTGTACATTCACGTATACTTATGTTAATTATATCAAACATTATATTAATAACACATATTTTCTTAGTGTTCGTACGGAATTTTTTAAATGTAGTAGGTCCCCAGCAAACAGGAATAGCACCCTTAAAGCACCGATAAAGCATTATGCATGATTAAAACACCCATATGACACCTATAAAGCATTTACCTTGTATTAAAGCACCGGTAAAACATTAGTATGGCATTAATATTTAAGCATGTTTAAGCATAGTTAAGCATTTATATTAAAACACCCATATGACACCTATAAGGCATTAACCTTGTATTAAAGCAATGGTAAAACATTAGTATGGCATTAATATTTAAGCATGTTTAAGCATAGTTAAGCATTTATATTAAAACACCCATATGACACCTATAAGGCATTAACCTTGTATTAAAGCAGTGGTAAAACATTAGTATGGCATTCCGATTAAAGCATGTTTAAGCATGGTTAAGACTTTATATTTAAAACATTTAAGGCACCTACTAGGCATTAGTATTTTATTAAACATCTATACCAAGTCTTATATTTTCAGAATATTCATACTAAATATCATTACATATATATGATATTAATATACTATAACATGGATATGGAGTCTATTAACATTATACAACCAAAATTATAATAAATATGCAAAAGCAAAAGTGTATACAACAATATACAATTGCATTTAATATATAGAAATCTATGTCAGAAATATTTATAAATTTAATTTACCATAAAATTAATACTTTTTACTTGAATTTCATTTGTTTTATATCATAAATAAACAATATGAATGTTTGAAATTTATATAGCGTTTATTGGAACTGAGCAATAGGTCATAATTGGATCTTGTGACATACTTTGTAATGCCGACAGAGTAGCTGTAAGTGATAAAAATGTAGTATACAATAAATATTTAAATATTATAAAATATTGTTCATCTCAGTTAATAATTTAGGCAGTAACAGGTGTTTAGATAGAAATCGTTATTAATCATTGTCATGAAGAAGGTGTAGTCATCTATTCCGCATTGTGTGGATCGACAGAGAGCTAACAATTAAGATAGATTAATATACATTTTTATAGTATAGTAAATTATGATGGTAAACTATATATAAATTAAATTAAATATATATTTACCATATCACGGAGAGTGATTCGCTCTGCAGTCGGACTGCAATGGTCGAATAGGATGGTGAACGAGGGTTGAGATAACCCAGCAAACAATTTATCGACGCTTTTGGACGCTTTTGAGAATTTATGGGCGCTTTTTCGACGCTTTTGGACGCTTTGATTCCGAATCGATATATTCGTCGCTTTTTCGACGCTTTTGGGCGCTTCAGTTCTCAATCATATTGAATTCATCGCAAATTTGACGCTTTTGGTCGCAACAGCGTCCAAAGTACAATAGAACAATTCTACGCTTTTGGGCGCAAATTGTCATCAAAGTGACGAATTAATTCCGGAACTTTTAGGCGTCCAAAAGCGTCGAATATATTGTTTGCTGGGAATGCTGTGGGTCAGCGAGAGTATGGAAATAACGAAGTATGGATTACCGCAATGAGTATGGAAATTTAGAACTTAGAATAACAAATATTAATTTATTGTATTTATTATTATATAAATTTACATATAATATATAAGTAAAATAAATAATATCATAATTTATTACAAATGATAAATAAATACTACAGAAAAATAAATTATACACAATATATAAAACATTTATAAAGAAATTAGTTATTAAACGATACAAAAATAAGTTTATTATTATAACATGTAACATCATTTATATTAGTAATCATGATACCGTTACGCTTGATATCTGGTCGTGCTATATAAGATATATCGAATATATTAGAAATATGTGACCCCACTTTTCTAGAATCCAGTCCCATTAATGTGTAAAGAGACGCACTTTTAAAATTTTTACATTTATACAGATTAGTATCATTATTACAAGTAATAACCTCACAAAAAGTTTCTTTATAAACATAATAATTAAAAGGATATACAGTATTTATAAGGACAGGTTCATTCGATCTATCATTTACATAAAATATTTCTCGTTTCATATTCTCCTCCAATCTATTTACTATTTGGGTTAAAGGATTTTTTCCATTTCTAATCATAAACTTAATATATGGCATGTAATTCTCATATTTGAATGAAGAATTCATATCCAAAGGACCATGCAATTTCACATCATCTACAAAATGTAGCAGTGAATGCACATTATATATTGCAAATCTTTCACCGAATAACTCTATACCACGTTTTACAAAATAATCCAATAATTGTGATGAAAATTTCAGCATACTAGGTTGAGTTGTTAAATTAATAGAACATAAAATTGTAAGAGCCGTTTTCAGGCATAAGAAATGTTCATAATATTTATGATATAAAATACCCTTAAATATTATTAAACCACTGTATAATAATAATTGACGAAGTTCTGTTGCCTTGTAGCGGTCGACATCCTTCAATGGCCGAACTTTTCTAGCGAATCTTCCATGAATCGCCTTACTATAAACATCTAATCTTGAGTTTATTGTTTCTATATCAGTATATGTTAACACTATCACATTACTGCAAGCTTTGTCTTTACCTCTATCATATATGTATTTATTTAGTATATATGTGTACAATTATATATACTATTACCTTCCTACATATCTATCTATCTTGCTACCTACTTATCTTGCTATCTCCATACCTTCCTATCTAACTACCTACATATCTACATACCTACCTATAGATAGGTGTGTGTATGTATGTATGTTTGCATGTATGTATGTAGTTATACCTATATACATATATATATATATGTAGATCTATATGTCTCATACATCTAGCTTTATTAGGCTCCATAAATTAAAAATTATACTTAACTTAACTTATTATTATATATTAACTCATGTTAACCATAACAGTGTTTCTTGTTCCTTGTTTCTGGCTTATTGTTGTATTGATTCGAAACAAACTGTAAAAACTACTTCTTTAATACACTCTTCTGGCTATCGAATAAAAGGGGTGGGCCCTAATACATGTAAACATACTTTACTTATAACATAAAGATGCTTTAATTTTAATCACCCATAACACATGTTAAAATGTTTTAATTATGCTATAAAGATGCTTTAATTTAGCACCCATAAGACATGTAAAAATGCTTTACTTCATAAATATGCTTTAATTTTAATCACCCATAAGACATGTAAAAATGCTTTAATTATGCTATATAGGTGTTATATAGGTGCTTTAATAGTTGAGCATTATTTTAAAGCATAAGTTGAAAAAATGCTCAACTAAGATGCTTTATTGGTGCTTTAAGGGTGCTTTAAATATGCTCTAAATGCTTTAAGGGGGCTATTCCTGTTTGCTGGGTCAGTTAACTATGTCGGAGTATTTTGTGTAAAGAACAGTAGGTATTCTGTATTATTAATATATTAACTATGTATACCTATGTATTATGTTAGTAAGTCGTGTTTTAATTCGTAAGTCAATTGGTAAAATATACAGAAAAGATGTTAGAGATGAAAGAGAGCAGCTCTCAAATTTACGTTTATACAAATAAGTCGAGTTGTAGATTTTATAATTCGGTTTAGTTGCAGTAGTTGTATTTTAGTTGAATTAGTAAGTGAAGTAGAGCAGTATTCAAGTCTATAAAATTAAAGAATTCGATAATATGTAGACCTTTTTAGAGTGTAGAGATTTTCGTACTTTGCATAGTTGAGTGAGATGAGTAATCATTGATTTGGATATTAAATTAATATTCGTATTCATAGTTTAATTGCTTCTAATTGTTAGGTATTACCTACTTCTAAATAGTTTGTAGAGTATTGTGGATTTAGTATTATCTACATATATTGGGGGAAAGTTGGATCATTTATTAGAAATATTTAACAATTTACCCAACCGAATACAGCGGACAGTGCCCGACTACGATACTCTCGGTATCTCTGAAACCATAAATCCTATAAAAAAAATTGTAATGAATAAAATATTCATAATAATATAAATAGTCTAAAAAAGTATTTATTATTTTTTAATTATATAAATTATTGCTGATATATCCAATAAACTGATTTTTTTATTACGTTTTTAAATTTATGAAAAAAAAGTCTACTTAAAACCTTCTCAAGTATACAAATGTATCGATATAAAATATAACACTATATTATTAAAAAATAAAGCATTCTAATATTATATATATATATAATTTTTATATTTGATATTATATATTCATTAAATTATAAGCATATATTTAGAGGTCATATAAGTTCCCAATACGGACACGCTAGATGTCTTAATACGGATACTAGGGTGGCTCGTCTGTCATTAAATATATTGCTTCAGTAAAAACTATAAACATATAATATATTTTTTTTAAATTAGAAAAAAATATAATATAAAAAAAATTGTATTGCGGTCATCTCAATGATAATTAAATTATATTATGGTAAAAAAAAATAAAATTGACTAGGTCCTAGACATTTTTTATTCATCTTTCCTTGAAAATGTTTATTTTTTCTATAGAAATCATTAAAATTCAAATTATTCCTAGAAAAATATTTAAACACATTTTTTTTTATTATCATATATAGTAAATATATATTATACATTTATTAAGAATATAATAAACTTGATCTGAATTTTATTTTTGATTAAAAACAAAAAACAAAAAATATTCAATAAATAATAAACATAAAAAGTTCAATCCTAGAAATGATAAAATTATAAAGAAATTATTATTTAAAATTTTTTTTTTCTGCTATTCTGTTAATAATATTTAATTCTAGTACATATATATCGTATGACAAAATTCATTAATAGGAAGTATATTAAAAAATGTATTGAATTAATTTTGTATTTATAAAATTTCCTATCAATCCTATGTTAAAAGTGAAAGTCATATTGACTATTCAATATTTTACGAATTAAGTTATTTTTTTTTGTATTGAATTATATTACATGTTTTCTAATATTATCTTACTGATGCGATAAATTATTTGAAAATTTTATATTTTTCAAACCGCTCTAACGGACACCCTATAACCAATCAGCGCGCAGCGTATGCATTATTTTGATTTTCATAAAAATAGCGTGCGTTATAATATTAATAGCACCAATAAAGCTAAATCTAATTTTTTTATTATTTAGATACTTAAATTGTATTATTATTTAAAAAAATAATAAACATAAATAGATCATTAACTAATTAAATTAGAATAAATTATTCATACTATTAATAATAAATAATGTAATTGTAATTTGTCTGAATGATTCATCAATAATGTATAAATTATCTCGTGGTATATAGGGTGTCCGTATTAAGACATGGGTACCGAATACGGACACCCCCGTTATCTACGGAATTAAAAGATAAATAACATTTTTAAATCACAATAATATCTATAATCATATAATATTAATATATTGTAATTTTTGAATACAAATAATGAGTCATAAAAAGTTAAGACCATGGACAATAAATGCATTTATTGTTAAAGTATCCGTATTAGGTTACTTTCCCCTATATAATTTAACTTATATGTATTATATACAATATGCTTGCCAATATTTCATCATAGCCCAAAGGGTTTTAGTGTCATCATATTCATAATTAGTAATATTTGTAATTTTATTGAACTCAGAATTCTTTGACCCAATTACCGGAACTATTTTCTGAATAACAATTCATTATCTACAGAATGTAGTTATTCTGTAGGTACGCCCACATTGTATGTGTTCTACATCGACATAACGCCCCTTTTTATCGATAATGATCGACGAATCTATAGAGAGAACTCAATAAATGTCATTCAATTGAATATTTCTCTTAGATCAACACAACAATAAAGCGTACACAAGTGAATTAACACACACCTTTATTAGCTATAGCTTCATGATAATTCGATAAAGGTTATACATCAATTGTGAGTTAAAACATACGCATATATGTATGTGTGTGTATGTATGTGTGTATCTGTGTGTGTGTAATTGTAATTATTTATTTAAACACTTACATATATAAAACATACCTCAAAAGTGTATAGACAATATAATGATACATAATAACAAGTCAATAATCAGCCATACAGTTGCTAATGAATATATATATATATATATATATATATATATATATATATATATATATATCTAATAATGAACATCACGAGAATAATCGATAATAATAGCACGGAGCTGCTCAGTGCTGCCTATTTAGTACCCTCTCTAGTTTCAAGTGATATTGTTTTGGATATTCTTTATATTGATTGAAACGGAATTCTTTCATTTGGAAGATCTCCCTCCAAATCTCTTTGGTTATAGTTAGACGTGTCTAGTCGAAGAGAACAAAGAGTGTAGATGATGATTAACATATAAGAGGTTATATAGGATCTAAGAGGTTATCTAGGTAAATTGTACTAAATAATTAAATAATTTATGAGTGAGGCATATAAACTTATATATAAGTTTAAATAGGCAACGATTTTTAAAAGTTAACCATTTAAGTTAGGAAAATATGAATAGATAGAGGTAGTTAAAAGTAAGTCTATTAGAAGCATAAATGATACGATCAGTTTTAGTAATTGATATAGAAGGTTCAGAACAAAAATAAAGCCGACATTTTTTTAATGAAAGGTTTAGAGTGTGTACGTGTATACATGCATACATGCACGCATGTGTTAGTAATTGACGGATACGATATGTTTTCAGAGTATGACTCATAGTATACGAGTCATAGATGACGTAACGAGATTAGTACCCGATATTACGTAACTATTTCAAATAATGACGTCAGAGTTGAATAGAAATGCATCATCTGCGCATTGACACGGCGAAGTGGACATTATAGGCAGCTATCGTCATCTATTATCGTTACGCCTATCGTACATCACGTGTTAGGTGTATGATGCGTACATAGACATATTAGGGGCGTAACCATATTAATACCATACCTTATAAGGTATACCAGGTCTAGGCTATACATGCCGTCTACTTCTCCACGCATCTCTGTTTTCCATCGCTCCGAGAAG
Organism: Osedax fenrisi; assembly: GCA_964019155.1. Lineage (NCBI taxonomy): Eukaryota > Metazoa > Annelida > Polychaeta > Sabellida > Siboglinidae > Osedax > Osedax fenrisi. The sequence goes on from OZ025242.1 coordinate 18,562,680, forward strand.
TTCGTTTGGTCTGAAAACGGTGTCCTCGAACTATTAATATCTAAGGGTATTAATATATAATGTATTCGGAAGATTTTAACTCGATTATTACTGCTAGGGGATCACGTGATATTTGGCCACGCCCCCACCACGCCTCTTTCGTGTGTAGAATAACAGCTGTTTACTTACAACGGTACCCGGTAATACACTCTCTTCGAATCTTAAATACATAAATTATCGATTTCGGTGTTAACCTATCGGTGAGTAATCGACGATGACGCATACAGCCGTCAACTATCGGTGACTAATACCGGCGATGAGTCACCGATAACGAAGTGGTAAGTAAAATAAACACGAGTGCCAATCAGTAATCGCGAAGGTTCCGGTATAACCTATAGGTATACGTGACTGCAGTGTACACTATACAACGTACCGTACGAGCTCGTGTAGTATACCCGCAACTCAGAGACGTGTACGTACGCGTGTCCTAGGTACGCGTGCACCCAGCGGGCTCTGGTACCAGGTACCGTATCAATAGGTTTAGTCTTCCGATATTCCTATATCGAATGCCTACGTGGACCGCGGACTTAATAGGGGACACTAGTATGCGATACACTATCGTGTACGGTAGCGCCACCTATAATTAGCGTACCCACTCGTTTTAGTCGACTGCCTATACTTACATCGATCAGGACTACTTTATTGCCGAATACGAGATATGAATACCTTATATATACGTATACACCTTTATATATTATTATTATTATTTTATTATTATTATTTTATTATTATTATTATTATTATGATTATATATATATATATATATATATATATATATATATATATATTTATTATATAAATTAAGGGTGCGTTTTTTGTAACGTACCAACCTACCAATGTCACATCTGTATTGATTACATGTGAATGCTGCTGATGTTTGACATTGTACATGGCTACTACATTTTGCTACAACAAAACGCATCATTCCGACGTCTCAAACGTACCATCATAATCTACATTTAATACATACAGATAGAACGATGGTATATCTACTAAAACGCACCATAATTTGAATATTATTAAAATAATAATGAAACTAATAATACATTATAATTGATAACCTGGATATACTGAGAAAAACGCCCACATTTGTATAGTATAATGTATAGTATAATGATAATTTGAATTTTCGGATACAACTATATATATATATATATTTGATTAAATACTATGTCCTATTCTAGGTCATACATTTATATTACGTGTAGTAACTATTTTAATTATTCACATATATTATATAACCTTATTGTTATATGATAGGAATGAATTGTTTAACTTTGGGGACATATTTACACGTTAAATAAGGGCGTATTCGCAAGGTAAATATGGGCGTATTCTCAAGGTAAATTAGTATACAACAATATCATCACAATTTTGGGAAAATACGCCCAAGATTACCCTAGAAATATACACCTACAACACAAAGCGATCGTATACGATATGCACGTGATGAATGACACGTGACGTGTTTATCTTTACGGAATGTCGTGTATGACTATATTAGCGACATTCTTATGTAGACATATGTAGGTCACATACCGGGTACTACCTACCCAAGTCACGTGGTACACGTGTATACAATGTCTACATCGAATCATACCGCCACGAATAGAATAACCTATATAGGTAATGCTATTGTTAGATTGTATAGAATAATATGTATATATATATATATATATACAACTCAATAGAATAATTCACCTCTATCAATAACAATGATAACAACTCCATATTTGTGTTATAATGCAATATCCTTATGGTGCATTGAAGATATACTATATTATATATCTTACTATCCTACGAGATCTGATAGTTTTATTCGCAACTACCCGAACCCGATCTGATATCTGCACTTTGTGTAAATCAAGCGAGACTTTATTGTGATGCTAATTTGTATAGATACCTAAACAGGCATGCGAAGTTAGCCCCGCCCACACTAGATTAGTAAGCGACGCCTATCGTTATCACGAAATGCAATACTATACATATTCAAGTGATTAACGAATTAACGAAATAGCGAACTAGTTATTTTTATGACTTAATAATAGTATGAATAAGTAGTGTCTTCTAATAAGATCTCCTATTGGTCCATGTGAATTCTTAGATTTTATGTCTTACATATTGTAAGATTCAGAGTTATTCTACAAGTAACCATCATATATATTCACAATATTATTGAATTAAGAATCAATAATCAAGCAAAGAATTATCAAGACTGGATTCAAAGAATAGTATGTTTTACTTGTGAACGAAGTTCTTACGGTGAGAGATTATGTGGGTTATTAGTTATTATAATTAATAAGACCGGTTTAGTTGTTGTGCATATTTATATGAGTAACAATGTTGGTTTGATAAGTATAAATAACGAATTTGGTAATCGGCACCAAATAATAAGTGTGGATCAACTCACGGTTAATAGGAGGTGCGATTCTTTTTACGTTAGAGTTAACGGAGCTCGGTCTTCTACTTCGGAGGTGTACGGCATATCTGCGTGTGTCGTCGAGAGGTGGGAGGGAGACTGCTGTTGATTAGTTTCTTCTTCTTTTATAGAAGGGGTTACAAATCGTGTCTCCTGATTGGCCAGAACCGGTCACGTGCTAGTTCATAGTAGCTCCTGATTGGTAGGATCATGTCACGTGCTTTTCCTTTGTTAGTCTGAGAGCCATGTGTTTGTTTATCTTGTGGACTATTGGACAGCAAGTCGCCATCGATCCTCAAGGGACTTCTGTTGGCCTAACTTAGGATATCAATCATTGCCTATATTGCCATCGACCATCGAGAGTTTCCCGTTAGCCTAACTTTACAATAAACAAACGTCATTACCCAAGTCGACAATGATTTATGGTCGACCATAGTTCTGACTTTTGACGTATCTGGTTTTCTCGTTTCCAAATATATATAATCAATTATCATTGATTTTAACTTTCGTAAAGTCGTTACTTTACAATATGTTATCATTTTTATATTATTTTAACGTTGTTAATATATACATAAGTAAGTTACAAATGACATAAATCGTACGGCAATCAGCAGTAACTATGCCATGTAATGAATGATGTAATTATCAATGCTGTAATATCATTAATGTAATTAGTGTATCGTTTATTCGGGCGACGGCATAGAAAAGATATTGATCTTTATCTAAAGCCCTTTAGAGGAAATAACAATATAATTAATTTATATACTTCATACGAAAAAAATGTACAACTTTCTTCTAATAAATATTTATTATTATTACTATTATTATTTAAGTGAACAATAGATCGCGTTTTCTGTGTAATACGATATCTAGCACATAACACGTAAAGCGGATAGATCACCTGAGATAATATATCAAATACTTACATAATCTAAGATAATATATTTTTGATTATATATTTGGTGATGTCCTTTCATCCAGGAACTTAGATGAAGTTTTCAATTATAACCATATATGGCTCTAATGTCCCTTCGAAGCCGCTATCATTTTAAGGCATCCATGTTTTTAACGAGAGCCGATAATTTATCTATACACAATTATATAGGATCACTTCTAAATAATATTTTGAGACGTATTTTAATGGTCCGGACGAGGCTCGAACCCACGACGTGGGTCCCATGTCCTATAGGAAGTATACTGATTGTGTGTCTGACGACTTGGCCAACTGAGCCACACAGGCAATATATTTCTATACTAATAACTCTTATATTATCCTTAGCTGAGGTTATCCTTAATAATATTCGCTCGAAAAATCACATTTGCGAATATTCGCAAACATCTAACGCTTGTTCTCGATAAAAACCGCCGCTGCGATTATTATTCGCGTGAAGTGCGGCCTCGTCTTCAGATCTATTGTTAAGATATATTGTTATACGCGAACATATCTAAATAATGCGATTCTGACAACACTTCTATTGTCATTTGAATTATGTTTTCGCATACTCTATATATTTATATATATATATCTATATATATAGTTATATATAAGCTATATCATACCATATAAGTTATTTATAGATTATGACGGTACATACGAATAAATAAACTATTCGAATACAACTAATGTAGACAACTAATGTAGACAATTCACACACGTCTTGAACTAGGTCTTACGCAACACGATGACGCATGCATGTTACGTCATACGTATCATAGACATGCGCATGTGGACCCTATAGGGGCGCTGGAACCATGCTGTGTATGTAGGGGGGACTAACCAATCAAAATAAATTGCGTAGTAAAAGTGGGGGGTGGGGACCGATACATAGGAGGTCCCCGTAGATATTAAAGTGGGGGAGAGGGACATATCCCCCCGTCCCCTGCCTCTGTTGCAGCGCCCCAACTTCTTATGAACACACACGCCGCTAGGTTATCCACACTTACATGCGCATATACGTATTCGGCATGCATAAACCAAGGCATTTTGTTATTAAATGTAAACCAATGGTTAATTTTTGTACCATGTCGATTTCGGTATCAATTCATATCTATTTTTTCTTCAATATTGTTGTTTATTTATTTTTTTGTTTACTTAATAAACTATATATTATATTAAATATACATATATGTGTATGCTATATATCCTATGCATCCTATAGGTTTTTAATGTTCGAATACAATTATATCATAATCCTATTTATTTATTATAAATCAGTAAATGTATTTTATTAGATTGTTTTTCATGTACAATTGAAAACGAAATAATAAGTTTTTAGAACTAGTCCCCACTTTCAAATCTTTATAAAAGGCGGCACTGGCCTAATATAGTCACAAGACACGACATGGTTCAGTGAACCTTAACCACAATCTACGATAGAACAATAACATACATACACACACACACATACACACGCATATATGAATATTCCCTATATTATAGAAGTTATATAGTGAGATAATGAAGTCTTTCAAAAACAGAGTTATCATATATGATATGGTTTAACCCTCTCTCTCTCGCTCTATCTCTCTTTCTCTCTCTCTCTCCTTCAGAAATAATAAATAAAATATAGAATTGGTGCAATATACACACGTATAATAGAAGTATAATAGTATTTCACGTATACGTATACAACAATTTACAATAATGTACACAATGCATATGTGTAGTGTAGTATTGAATACTTAATGTGGATGTATGAGACAAATGTACGGAATTTCGGAGTGTAATAAGGTAACACACACATACATACACACACACATACGGTAGTGCACGGCGTGCATTGCAATGCAGGCATGCCTGACAAACTGCAGTGTAAGTATCGAACTGAACTAAGTAATTTGAGGTCTTAATTGTGATTTTAATTGTGTTATGTTTTATATATATATATATATAATATATATACACACACACATATATATATATATATATATATATATATATATATATGTATATATATATATATATTGAGGTATGTATATAATTATATGGTTATTCTATCAGACTTGAGTGTAATATTAGGTTACATATTAGGTAGTCACGTGACTATAAAAGAGAACCTGTGTAATAATAATGTACTTATGTATAAACGCATTCAACTTAATATCACTATCGCAAATTATATTTATTGTTTGCATATTTTTCGATTTATATATATATATAAACACAAACACCCACACACATATTATGAGTCACAACTTATTGACTATTTAAATAATGAAAATAGAACAACCACTAACCCTATTCACTATTCGATAGTAATCTTCCATTAATAAAAACAATAAACAATTGCATTCAGATCGTGTATTTCTACCTAATAACAGGTGGCTAAACCGACATCTCTTATCTGCCATCTCTTATCTGATATATCTTATCTGATATCTCTTATCTAATATCTCTTATAATTACCGTTCTATCATATATCATATATCATATATCATATATCATATATTATTATTATTATTATTATTATTATTATATAACTACTTAGATAATTTTAGAAGCATTGCTTCTTATATATATAATACATACTAATATAGAACTCCATGCATGAAAGGGGTTGGTATTGACAAAAGAGCACGTGTTATTAAAGCGCGTGATAACACCACCTATACAGCAAAGTGTGTATGTTGTCGTTGGCGTTGACGGTAGTGTGCGATGAATCATAGCTGATGATTCATCACTGATGATACTCGAGGGTGGTGTTGCTGTTAGATGACGAATAGCATGCGTCATCGTGTCGTCATGCGTAGCATGCTAAGTAGACAGTTAATGAAGGCATTAATGCTATTGATACAATAAACCAATAGAAAGTCACGACATAGTATGTGTGTGTGTGTGTGTGTGTGTGTGAAGCAGATAGTTACAGGCGACGTTTACCGTATGAATTGTTGTGTGGTTAGGAATGGGGTTAGGTGTCCGATAATCTATTAATACGATAGGCGCGTCTCAGACATGCATTACGTATACTTTAACTTACCAATACCTGACGAGGGAAGCTAAATCTATAGTATAGTAAGTTTATTCGGATAATACTGCGAAAGTACATCAGTCGTAGATTAGTAGCATTTGACTACTGTAAAATGTACACTGTAAATGTTGTACACGTTGTATGCTTATAGGTAGACATACACCCGAATGTAGACATACACCCGAATGTAGACATACACCTGAAGGTAGACATATGCTTGAAGGTAGACATATACCTGAAGGTAGATATATACCTGAAGGTAGACATACACACGAAGGTAGACATACACCTGCAGGTAGACATACACCTGAAGGTAGACATACACCTGAAGGTAGACATAAACTTGATGGTAGACATTGATACACAGATAACCTCACGTTCGTAGTGTGTACGTGTCTGTTTCGTTATTTAGTTATCAAAGTAGAAGAGGCTATCGTATATCAAACAGAGATTACCTATGCAATGAAGCAATGACGTATACTTATATATAGTCGACCTTTGACAATTATTGGTGGAAGAGGTGAAAGGGTATTTCAACGTAGGGGCATAAGAGGGGGTATTACCTCAGTTCCTAATGACGTAATGATTCATAGTTGTAAGATGGTAACACCACTCATGGACACTTTCACATCACCGTGGTGATGGTTCATGAAGAATCGTTACTAGGACATACATGCCAGTAGAGCTGGATGTCATCGTCGTGTATGTGGAAGAAATTAGTGAATTAGAAAGTAATGTAAGATATGGTAATATATATATATATATATATATATATATATATATTAAAGCGGAGGTTCTGAGATAATCCACTAGGTGTCGCCATATGTAGGCTCTACTTAAAGTGGGAGTATATATTGTGAAAGTGGGCGTATTTCTTCTGAAGCCGCGATCCTAACATTTGAACATCCAATATAAATTAAATTTAAATATCTAAAACATAATATTATATTATAATATTTTATATATCTGGTATACACTATTTAATAATTAATAAACAAAATAGTTTATTCACAAATATTCACTTTATGTAATTTAAATATATTTTACATGGTATTGTTGGCATATTCTATAGAATGTATACATTGTATTATTGGTACATTCTATATAATATATCTATAGATCTATAATATATCTATATATATAGGATATACTGATATAATGCATTCACTTTCTCAATGATTGTTTACATGTTCAACAAAGTTCATATAAATTCAAAAATAAAGTCAGTAAACTACATAATAATAAAAATAATTACTCCATATTAATATTATTTCATTTGTAGTAATTGCATATTAAACAACTGCATACACATGCCCACATATGCCAACATACATACATACATGTTTGTTTAAAGCGCGACATATATCAATGTATACAGCGTCGACCATAGCCTGATCATTACGGACATGTCCTTACAATAAGTCCGCCGAGGACAATAGAACCACATCAATAATGCTTATTAATGAACCTCTCGCTATCGATGTGTTGTTTACTTACTTAGGTCTTTCTTAGTTCCTAATGTTCTCATCACGCACCCACACACGCACGCACCCACACACCCATACACACACCCCCACGATTAAATACAAGTGCGCGCGCGCACACACACATATATATATATATATATATATATATATATATATAGTATACGCTTTATATAACGACAGGTTACACCGCTGTTACACACACATACACATACATCTACTATATTTACAGATATATAAATATATTTACATAATGTTTATTTATATATATATACATGTTTTTAGGTTATATCACATAGATTATTCCCAATTTAAATGTAGTATTTAATTATATATTAAATATTAATGTTTAGTTATTTCATCACTTGACTATAGTATATATATATATATATATATATATATATATATATAATACAATTTCGATATCCCTTAATTAAAATTACTAAAAAAATGTATTTGAGATATCGATTTCGAATTATTTGTACATGTATTTACATATATGTAAAAAACATATAGGTACAAAACCAGACTATAATTTGTACATATTATGAGTTAGCGGTGTTTCTGATATATAGAGTCCGATGTATAGATATTTAACCGTACATATATAATTATAACGTACGATCAGTAACACTTTCTACTTCAATACCTCATCACTACACAGCATTCCTGTACAATACGCCCAGCTATACGATGACGACTGCGATGTTGATGTTGATGTTGATGTTGACGTTGACGTTGACGCTGTTGATGCACGTGACGTACGCCTGCGTAGAAACGCCCCCTCCGGCGTGCACCTGTCGTCAAGGTTATCGAGGTCGTATATATCTAACGTGTACGGTCCGAGACGACGAACCTTGGCCTAGTTTCGCGGGGTTCCAATCGCCAGTCGAGACTCTCCGTTTCATCGGGTTACGAACCGAGCTGCCCGCCCAAGCATTCGCATCGGTTCGGGCCCGAGCCGTACACCTATCCAGTCTGGGGCTACGCGAAATCCACCCGTCCGCTTTCCACGCCGCTTCCCCTCACATCCGGGAACTTCACCTGGACGATAATCACCTCGACCTCCTACCCGATGACCTATTAACCTCTAACCCGTCGTTGGTGTACCTAACCGCCAACAGTAACAATTTAACCCGCCTACCCGATATGGTGGGTGATCTCCCGCTCTCTTTGCGATACCTCTACGCCCGAGACAACCGCATCACGGCGATACCGGAAGTTGTACCGGCGTCTCTACGCACGCTGTCGTTGTCCTATAACCTCATCCGGGAGGTGGCCACTTCTACATCCGGTTCCGGTTTAAGTCTGAGCTCTCTACGCGAAGTCGACCTATCCAACAATCAGCTGACCACGTTACGGGGCTCGGATTACCCGGCAACGCTGGAACGACTCTCGATGGCCGCTAACAAAGTAGGCGTGGCTAACTTAGTAGGCGTTCCGGGCCTACGTTATCTCGACCTGTCGGGAAATCTACTAATAGCGCTCGAGTTAGCCGCCGTACCGTCGCTCGCTCACCTCGACCTCGCCGGTAACCTTTTGACCTCGGCGCCGGCGGAAGTCGGCGACCTCGTGCGGACACTCGTGTTGTCCGGTAACCGTATCCGGTCACTGGATTTCGGCCGTCTCGCTTCGGCGGCTTCGTTACGACGACTGGACGTCAGCGACAACGAGTTACGAAACCTGACGGGCGTCGCGCCACTTCCCCGGTTGGTGTCGCTACTGCTCGCCGGTAATCGATTGTCGCGACTGCCTAAAGGTCGCGTCCTTCTAGGACATAACGACCTGCACACCGTCGACCTCAGCCGCAACCGGATACAGAACCTCGACGACGGATTTCTGACTAAACTGAACGGTACGAGTCTGTAGTAGATATAAACCTATAATAAAATTGTATGTATACTGTACATTGTACAGTGTACATTGTACACTGTACAATGTAAAGTTTACGTTGTACACGCTGTATAAAACCTCTTTACAGGGATTTTGTTATCATAACACTACCAAAAATAGGTGTAGTTGGTTTTGTGTCAAGACTTTTGACCTATTATTTACATTTAAAAGGCGACAATGATGGTGTACTCATACTGTACACTGTACACTGTACACTGTACAGTATGTATACATATATTAAATATATTAAATCTATTTAAATAAGAAATTCAAAGATATTATAACTGTTTTTTATTATGATATGAAATTCATATTATTAATTTTATTGGAACATTGTGATATGGTTACAAAATACACACTTAGTAACCATTCAGTAAAATAGTATGTCAATTATCATGATATGCTTACAAAATATGCACTTTGTAACCATTATGTTACAAAATACTCAATTAGTAACCATGTGGCCATGTAAATATATATATATATATATATATATATATATATATATATATATATTTATATATAAACACCTGTACTATTGTAAGTAATCACACATAATCATAAATGGTTACACTAAATACCATTTTGGTTGCTTGGGTAGTAGTACTAATTAATAGGTTTCGGAATAACTCATAGTTGCGGCTTTTCTACAACTCAGTTAGTTATGGACATATTTATGGACATAGTTATGGACATAGTTATTGACATAGTTATGGACATAGTTATGGACATAGTTATGACATAAGGTATGTTTCGTGTCAACAGATAATTACTATATAAATCTAATAAATATATATATTCCGAAATCCATAACCGTATCACATTACTTGAAGGCATATGCCGTTATATAACTAACTAAAGTGTAGACATCCCATACCTATTTTAAAACTTTTAATGATAGTTCAAACCCCAAATATATACGTAGAATATGGGTGTAATTACATTTAGTTTACAGTTTAGATGCCTATATATCGTAAACTAAAATATATGTATATATATGAAAAGTATTATTTGTAAATATATTTCAAATTATTATAATTCTATCATAAATATTATTCTATTTATATATATATATATATACATATATTAATGTACTGTACTTCACACTGCGAATATTATGCATTATTACCCGTGTGCACATCTACCCGCATACAACGACAACTCGCTAACTCGCTAACTCGACAACTCGCAGGCATGTACGAGTTAAACCTATCGAACAACAACCTGACGTCGATACAAGGGCGCCACCTCCCGCCGCGGGTGAACGTGTTACACCTGTCCACCAATAGGATCGCTTCGGTGGACCTCGACTCGGTTTCCGGTCTGTCTAGTCTATTGTTAGATCGGAACCGGCTGACGGCAGTGCCCCGGTTACTGAAAGCTAAGGGACTGCGGCTCCTGGATATCTCTCATAACCGCATAGAGAAAGTTTGTCACGTTATCTAATGTATATATATATATATATATATATATATGTGTGAAGTTATACATTTATAAACTATGTATTTATAAAAATGAATATATATTAATGTGGAAAAATCGAAAATTGAAAAAGTCTACTTATGTCTATAGCAACGAATAACAATAATCCGCATCGCTATTCTCAACCATTTAGTGTTACATATATGTCTTAGTTATATCATATAAGTATATCTACATACTTCTTAGTATATACTTATATATACATATGTGTTCTAAAACAATGATTTTTGATGGGTTATTTTTATAATGCGGCATTTATATGTGGGATATATTCAAAATAACTAATTTAGAAGCGATGTACTTTATTAACTATATAAACCAGTAAGTTAATCATGTCAACAGGCGTTAATAATAACAACCTACGTTAATACATAATGTTCATACACTCCACTACTATATTAGAAGATCATAATATCGCTAATATTTCATTAATATTAATACACATTGAACTCTGTTCACGAGGTTACGGGGTCAGATGGAACAGGATATAACCTAGCACGTCACGTGATTAACTCGCTTAATCTCAATCCCCATTATCGTTAAACCCCACTACCATCGCTATATAGTAAAGCAGGGTTATATACCCTATAGAGTAAAGCAGGGTTATATACCCTATAGGGTAAATCAGGGCTATATACCCTATAGGGTAAATCAGGGCTATATACCATATATGGTATACCAGTGCTGCTTTTTTTAGGATTCGAATGTGAAGGGTAAATTTCAAAATAATTATTTTGTTATCAATCGTACATGAAAAACAATCTAATAAAATACGTCTACCGATTTATAATTTATAAATATGATTAAGATATGATTATAATCGATTATGAACGAATCTGATTTTTGTGTGGGCAACAAAATAATATCGGTTGTAATTGCCCTTAAATGCCCTATAGGCGCTGGGATATAATACATTAACACGGCGCGGTAGTGTGCGGTATTCATAACATTCGCACACGCACACACGCACACACGCAAATGCACACACGCACACACAGCTGGACAGACTATCGTTCAGAGGTCTGCGAGACATCAGGATATTGAGGCTGTCGGACAACAACATCACCGGAGTGTTGGTCAACGACTTGATCAGTCCTTGCAAACGTCTTCAGATTCTTGATCTCAGGTTAGCCCTGTGCAGAGGGTACCGTCCACCCCCACTTATGCCCTTTCTCTTCGCACCCTTTCTCTTCGTACCCCTATATTAGCACCCCTATCTTAGCACCCCTTTCTTCGCACCCCTCTCTTCGAACCCCTCTCTTAGCACCCCTCTCTTAGCACCCCTCTCTTCGCACCCCTCTCTTCGCACCCCTCTCTTAGCACCCCACTCTTCGCACCCCTCTCTTCGCATTACGGTAACGATGATCGATGATTTTATGAAATATTTTTAGATTTGTTAATTATTTAGAATGGAAATTAAATATCGTACAAAATATGAATGATTATTAATACTTTTTTTAATTTTTTAATAATGAACATATTTTTTAAATAATTGTCAACGTTACCACTTACATTAGCGTACACCGACTACAATTAGTGCTGGGTTACCACTAGGGGCGCTGCAACAGGGTGGGACGGGGGGATATGCCCCCCCGCTTTAAAATCTAGGGGGACCTCATATGTATTGGTCCCTCCCCACTTTTATCACAACATTTATTTCAATTGGTTGGTCACAAACAAAATCGTTCCAGCGCCCCTAGTTACCACTAATACCGTACCAGGGTATATTATTATATACCCCTGATGAAAAGTACCGTTAATGATAATACCGTTAATATAGTATGTAGATAATATTGATCATTTATTAATTATTTCCTATTTTTGACTAGAGGGTGTATTTCTGTAGGTATATCTACAACCAACGGAGGAACCCCCTAGCGCAACAAAATAACATTTAGGAAATCATTAATATATTATTATTATTATCTTCATATAGATAACACGTTAAATCATTACCATCAATAATTCAATGATAATTGTATATTACGCCTGTATTTAATAAGCTCTAACTATATATCCCCATATAGGGGGTATACATACATACATACACAAATACACGCATACATACACACATACATGTATGCGGCGTGTGGTCTGTGGTTTATATCTGAGATACTGCAGTATGAATCATGATTCATAACATGAGTCATCGTGAATCATCGATATCTCATAATATCGAGAGTTTCAATGAGAGAAATGTAGGATATGCATGCACACACACACATATATATATATATATATGCATACAAAAAATACACAATACATACATACATATGTGGATATAATCATTATAATTGGATTTTTGTAATATATAATTATATATATATATATATATATATATATATATAAATATTTGTTAAATAATAATTAATTGTTTATTTATTTGTAAACTATTATATTATGGATAATGACATTGTAACATACTTATTACTCTTATTTTTATAATTCTATTATTTTGTAATATATATTATATCTTTTTGTAAATATAATAACAAATGTAATTATAACGAAATTCTATCAATTAATTCTAACTGTGAATTATAGATAAACTAATACACACATTATATGTTTATCTTCATTAGAACAAGATACAACACTAATAATGCACATTCACATTTTGATCAATGTAATCATAGATCTATAGTTGACCGTAAATACGTGTATAGTAAAATATATCTATGAATTTAATGCCTAATTTTTAACGAATGGCCTTCATATAAATACTACCTCACAGATACTATAGTATCTGGTAGTATCATAATAGTATACTATTATTAATAAAAAAAGTAATTAGTTTTTATAATTAGTATATTCTACTAAAAATAGCAATACTGATTTATTTATTACAATAGAGTCTATTGAATAGACATCATTATTATTTCACCATAACAATTAAATCAAACTATTTAAATTAGCGATATATCCCTGATACACTAAAAATATAATTAGTACAATGTCATTCTTTTTCATATTTTTAATTAATTTATGTTATTTAAATTATATATATATATAAAACCTAACAACTTGAAGGTAGCTATCACAAAGTTATCATAATGTCATCATATCAAGATCATGTTTATATTTCTTACTAAAAATGTTGAGAAATTATTTATTATAAAATAATATACAGTAATGAATCATTACTAATTATACATAAAATAATAAACAATAACCAGTGCGGTTTATATATATATATATATATATATATATATATATACTATTTGCCTTACATATGTGACTATATTTTAAATAAATATATCGAGTACGTGATTTAATACGCGTTTACCTACATATCTTTAATCTTTAAGGTCAACTTTAAGGTCAACCATGTTATATTTAGGTTAACATTTTATTTTATACATATCAATACAACACAATAATATATGAATCATAACTAATGACCCGGTTAGCCTATTTCCTATATATATATTTGATTGATTGGTTGATTAATTTCATTGTATTTATGAAAATACTTCCGTAATATACAATATAGCTATTCTTTGAAATTTTAGTAGCGGAGTTATTTAAATAATAAAAAAGTAATAACAACAATGATAACAATACTTAATGAGTGCTACAAGGTATACCTGGTATACCCATATATGGTAATACTCGAGGTCAGCATGTGATAGTAACTTAACGTAACTTAAACATTGAATATGTGATGTCCAGTTTTATATATGTCTTTATCAATCCATTCCAGTGTTAATGATCTATAATATATATATATATATATATATATATATATATATATATATATATATATATATATATATATATATATATTATGATGATTATTCATAGTTTATTGGCACGTGAATTAGGCTCTATAGAAGCTCCCGTAGAAGCCAGCTGGCTATAGGGCATGCGTTAAACACTAAACAAATAACAATACAGGCGTAACTATAATACAAAATAACAACATCATACGGATACGAATACTTAACTAAAGCATTATATATATATATTTGTGTTTATAATTTTTTAATTTGATGTTGTTCACGTTTTGTGGAGTGCGTCTACGATGGGCTTTCAACACATACGTTATCAAGCATACACATATGATAAGTGCCTAATATACCTAATCATCTATCTATTAATCTATCTATTATAATAGATCGATAATTATCGATCATATATATATATATATATATATATATATATATATATATATATATATATTAACAATAATAGCTTATAATGTTGAACGTCCCCATTTCAGCGGCAACAAATTGACGTCCGTGTTTCGTTACGCGTTCTACAACGGAGCCGCCCTAAGCCAGCTGAACCTGAACCGGAACCGCGTGGCCTTCTTATCGTCGGCCTGTTTCCGGTACCGTACCCGCCTCACCGACATCCGACTGTCCGACAACCGATTACGCTCGCTACACGTCGACACTTTCTCGGACCAGACGCGCCTTCGCTACCTCGACCTCGCCGGAAACCCGTTGAGCGACCTTCAACGACCTCTGGCGCTGTTCCCGACGACCTTGACGGAGCTGGACATCACCGGTTCGCTACTGAACTGCGCCGATTGCGAGCTACTGGCCTGGGTACGCGTGCACCGGGAGATATTGCGTAACGAGGCGGAGGTTACGTGTCGACAGCCGATTGGCTACCCGGTAGTGTGCGCTCCGGCCACGAATTGCACTCCGACCGAGGACGATGGGATACCTGAGTGGTGCGCGGGTATCACTCCTCGCGTAGAGGTCACTACTAGCTTGACCGATGCGACCACTACCTCGGATGACCACACCACGTCTTCCAGTGACCTAGAGGTTACGTCATCGATGACCGGAAGTTCAACTAATGACGCCGAAACCACGCCTACTGTCACCGACCTATCCTCTACTACCGATGCTTTCATCTCATCAGCGACTACAGCGTCTAGTCCTATAATCATGGTAACGGGCGAAACTGACTCTAGCGTTTCAGTCGCCACCACGTACGCTGGCGACCTCTCCGCAACGACTACATCCGGTCTAGACATCTCGATTACTTCTGATACCAATCCTACTGTAAACGCAGCGATTGATACCGATCCCTCGGTAACTCCCGACTTTGACCTAGATTCCGCAATAACAACCGCATCTGATCTCGACAGCTCGATGTCAACTAGTTATGACCCCACTCCCACACAAACGATAGAGTCTGACATCGATCCACCTCTAACAATAGAATACGATACGCAAACCTCGATAACCAGTGCGTCTAACACCGACCCTTCGGTAACGTCGGACTACGATACATTTACCTCGATAACAGCGGACGCCGAGCTCGACCTTTTAACCCGGACGAACCCGGACCCGGAACATTCTACACCACCCGACCAGAGCTACGATAGCACCGTAGTCCTGAAACAGATCGATGACGTAACCTACGGCCATCACATTACGTCATCGGATACTTCGACGTTCTTACGTCATCGGACGACGACGACGGGCGGCGGCGAGGAGGAGCTCGGCGTAGAGGTCACGGACAAGGTTACGGATAACGGCGCCAGTACTACCAGCGGTGGAAGCGGTGTCACGTCGTTCGCTAGATCCATTAGCGACTACCTCACAGGTAACTTCGCAACATCGCTCGACCAATCATCGTCCTCCGTTTCGTCGACGGCGAACTATGACCTAGATGAAAGAGACACGGTCGTTACTACGGGAAGTTACTCGGACGTCGATCGAGCGGAATTTACTGATGATAAGGCAACTAAAGAGGGAATATCCGTTAGCGATACTACCGAATATATCGACAATAATACGCCCATTGATCACGTGACGACAGCGGAGAGCGTGCCACGTGATACGACTACATCCGGTTTGATAAACGCAATCTTAACAAGTGAAATAGAAAATAAGAATACGGGTGATATGACTACAAAAGATAGCTTAACGGATAAGGTAACGGATACGATTGAAGTGATTGGTTCGACAGAAGGTAACGAATATGGAAGCACAACTAATTTTGAAGGTAAAATTACGCAAGAATCGTCATTTACAAAATCTACAAATAAACCAGATAAAAAAGATGAAAATGGTAAAGAAGATAAAAAAGATAAGAAAGATGATAATGATAAAGAAGATAAAAAAGATAAGAAAGATGATGATGATAAAGAAGATAAAAAAGATCTGAAAGATGATAATGATAAAGAAGATAAAAAAGATAAGAAAGTTATCGGTAAGAATAGTCTAGGTCGTAAGCATAATTCTATAAATAAATCGTATAAACCCAAATCTAGATCGATAAAAGAAGACGAGGGTGATGTAAAAGGTGGTGAAAAGTCGAATGAAATGCTGAACTTGAACGCAACTAAAGATTCGAAAGGCACGCTATGTCCCACGAGTAAAAACCCGAGAGAAGCAGCATTCGAATTCAGTGAAGGATCACCGTCCGTCACAAGAAACCAAAATAATAATAAGAGTTCGATTTGAGAGAGCTCCTTGGCTATTATATTTCTATGCTACCTATTTTCATTCGATATTTTCTTATATATTTATAAATATATACACACATGTATATATATACTTATATATACACTTATAAATACATTTATATATACACACTCAACTCCCGCTGTCTCAGACCGAAAACTTGAATCCGAGATTTCGTATCATTGTTACACTAAACTAGCATTTGTGAAAAGTTATTTTAGTGGATTCTGAGTTATTGAGAATCCCAATTAGCGGAAGTCATCTATTTTTACTTTATCATTAAAACATTCCTCGGCATAATATGATTACATCAATATTTTATATAGTAATTTATGAAGTTCGTTACAAGATCTTTCCTAACGAGTTTCTTAATTGTCTCGTATTATAATATGTGAATTATTCGATTAAAATACAACTTATTATGCATAGTTATATGTATTATATGTATTATTAATGTGTATCTATTGTATCTACTTCCGTAGTATAATAATATACAATAATGAACATTTAACTTCGTTTCATAGTTTATGCATAGACATGTCTATATAAAGTATTATAAGAAACATTTCGCTTACTTTATTGAGTAAATAATACAATATAAAATATAATACTTATTATTCGAAATTTATATTAAAAGGGAAAAATATGTAAATAATCAAATGACGATAGTTATTTATAACATGTCTGATATATTTTATATAATATGTATATATATATATATATATATATATATATTGTCGTTGTGTAAATATAAAAAAAACTCGATTTTCATATTGTAAACATACGATGACTTTCTATTCAGCAAAGTTAGTTATTATATATCGTCTATAATCAATTATCCTTGATATTATAAATTCTATATAAATAGTCTATATATAGAACGTATATCACATGATCACATGATGTAATTCGTACTGTCGTCAGACATCAACAATGTCAATAAAACTTCAATACAAATAAGTGTATTATTATATGTATATAATAATAATATTAATGTAAATGCTAACAAATGAATACATATAATGATCAGAATTCTTTGTAATATTATTAAAGATCAAATATATATATATATATATAAATATCTTTTTAATAAAAGTATATATTAGTATTCTGTCTATTTATAATATGGTATATAACCAATGATGATATAAGGGGAGGACACACCACACGGAATACTATAACAATCATATTGTATATCTTCTCTAATAATAAGAACGTATGATTGTTACTTAGGTTTCGATACTGGATTTAATAATCGTATACGGTCACGTGGCTATACGTTACGATATCACGTGATACGTCGCCATCACGTGACATCTCGCGGTATCGAGTTATCGATGTTATCGTAGATCTGTAGAAATCGACAAGAAACTACTAAAA
Organism: Osedax fenrisi; assembly: GCA_964019155.1. Taxonomy (NCBI): domain Eukaryota; kingdom Metazoa; phylum Annelida; class Polychaeta; order Sabellida; family Siboglinidae; genus Osedax; species Osedax fenrisi. The sequence continues at coordinate 18,581,773 of OZ025242.1, forward strand.
CGACAATGGTTTACTCGATTAAACGCCAATTATCGCCCAGTTCGCCTAATATCGACGATTGAAACACGTGCGACGTGTATCGCGTCACGTGCAAACGCTTACGACGTCCTTGATCATGTCCTTCATTATACCGTATCGTATCGGTGGACAGTTGTTCTTGCTGTCCGAGTACGAGGATGCCAGGAAGGACAAAGAGTCCTTGCAAATTTCAATCTTATTCCTCAGTTTCTGGTATTTCTGGTCCAGAGATTCGCATTTCGCTACCATCTCTTTTCGCGAGAAACCTAGATAAGAAGTAAGAGTGATATTAATAGGAATACTACTACGTTCATCATGCTTATTTATCTGTAATAATTTATCAGCAATACATAATTCTAGCATCATTAACATAGTATGTCGGAATGGTAACTTTACCTAAGGTCAAACAAAATGTTTTATTGGCCGAATTTTCTAATTGCAATAATACTGACCAATTATAGAATTTATTAATTTCTAATCGAAGTTTATCTCTATCATTTAAATTTTTATAAATTAAACTTAATTAGTATCATCAGCAAAAAGATTAATTGTAATATCTGTATCAATACTATCAACTAGGCCATTTATATAGATCAAAAATAGCAAAGGACCAATAACAGAACCCTGTGGTACTCCAGATAAAATATTTGTAGAATCAGAGATAGTGCTATTTATCCTAACTATTTATGATCTATTCAATAACAAGCTTTTTATCCAATCTAAAATGGGACCTACAATACCTATATTTGATAACTTTGCTATTAACTTATGATAACTTATTAACTTATGACATACTTTATCAAATACCTTAGTAACTGTCTAAGTAATGATATCAATGAGTTTATTATTATGTAATGCTGTAATCCAATGTGTATAACACTTAAGTAATTGTGATTATACAGATTTTCCACGTCTAAAAACCAAATTGTGATTCATAGATAATAGAATTAGCAGTTAAGTAAAAGTTAATATACTCAAGATGATCTATCAATAATAATAATAATAATGACTAACTGTAAACGGCATCATCATCGAGTTGTTCTTGTCTCTTTTCAGCCAGTTCTCTCGCTCCGCTCAGTATATTTGCTATTACGTTAGCTCTATTGGGTTGACCTATTATACAGGCAAACTTACGTTACGACTTATATGTAGGGGAGAGTATCATAATACGGGGGACACTTTAACAATAAATAGTCTTCATATTTTGTGACTCAATATTTGTATTCATAAATTACAATATATTTATATTATATAATTATAAATATTATTGTGATTTTTAATGTTATGTAATCTTTTTATTTAATATATAATGGGGGTGTACATATTCGATACCCATGCTCGAATACGGACACCCTATGTTATAATACGGACATCCTATATATATATATATAGGTATATATATACCACTATAGTCCTATAGGATATACTATATATTATTTATAAACAAATCAGATAAATTAAAATTACATTTCTTATAATTAATTTAATATAATTTAATTAGTAATTAATTTATTAAAAATTATTATTTTATTAATTAATAATACAATTTAAGTATCTAAATAATAACATTTTAGATTTATCATTATTGGTGGTATTAATACTATAACGCACGCGATTTTGATTAAAATCAGAATAGTGCATACGCTGCGCGCTGATTGGTTGATAGGGTTTCCGTATTAAACATATAGAGTGTCCATATTAGGGACTTATATGACCTATAGATATATGCTTATAACTTAATTAATATTTGATAGCAAATATAGAAATTATGTATATAATGTTTAGAATGCATTATTCAGGAATGTATACGTATACACGTGTACAATGTAATGTGTACATTGTACACATTACACGTCGTACATGTACACATCGCATAACTCCTATAAGATGTGATGTACGTGTCTGAAGTTGTATACACACATACAACACGACGTTGTCAGATAAATACACAGTCATATACGATTGAAATTATTCGTTTCTAATATTTGTCTTGTGAAATATTTATTTCGAAAAATCTTATAATGTTATATAATTAAAAATAATTTTTATTCTACATTATCTACATATAATAGCGTAATATAAATTGAAATATAAACGTTAAGAAGTAATAGTTATTATAAATATAATTAAGAAATTAGCGAATAACCAATAAAATACTAGAAAATATTCTATTTGAAGATCTTTGAACACGCTATCATTGATAAATCTTCCAAGTAAATACTCCCATAGGGATCCTATAGGGAGGAGTATTTAGTACACCGCACATTTACTAGCTAACCAATCATTACCCCAGTTCCGAGATTCCTCGACTTCCTACGACCTCCACTGCAGTTCAACAGTTTCTGGTATTGTTCTAGAGTCAGTTTTATCGCTCTTTTAAGTTCGCTGTACCTCAGCAGAGGAAACTCTCCTGTTCAAAAATAGCACACATGTAATAACGAACTACTATTAACGTTCTTCAAATCGCATACCAATAGCGAAAACTATAAATGTTAGTTAGCAAACGCTTGATACCTACCTGTGTAGATAGGTGTAGCATTCGTTAACACTATACTTATACATACGTGCGTGTGTATGTGCGCACGTCTGTATGCGCGTACATGCCATAGATGAACAATACACATATGTGATATACCTAATTATGATAATAGTATATGGTATACTACCTTATTTAGTTGTATACCTAATATATACCTAATATATACCTCACATATACCTCACACATATATATATATATATATATATATATATATATATATATATATATAATATAGAAGATCCTACCTATACTATACTATTAAATACAATATGAGAACATTGAAATGATAAAGGTATCTTTAAGAAATATTTACTTATTATTATTAATAAGGTAATATGTATACGTTATATGTCCTATAAAATTTATACGGTATACTATATACTTTATACGGTATACTATATACTTTATACGGTATAATATATACTTTATACGGTATAATATATACTTTATGCATTATACTTGATATAGCAGTTTGTTTATGAAAACTGATATACAAGAAGAGGATGTCCACAATGAAACTAGACGATGGTATCTATATGACTCATTAAGTAATAGGATGAATATATGTTGCCTACACGCGGAACAAGCTGTCACTTAACCAATCACGTGGTATGACATGTGATACGCCCACTTCGATAATCTACGCTTACAACTAAGTAATATATTACATTTTTATTGTATCTTTTAATAATTATTATCTTACAACATTTATTGTACCTTACATATTTCTGTACACGTTTACAGCTTAGAACATTGTTGTAAAACTATTATTTAAGCGTGCTTATTAAATATAGATTTATCTAAATACACTTTTATCATTACTATTATTATTATAATACTATAGTACTAGTTATAATACTATATTATTATTGATTATTGATTATTGATTAAAATCGATAATTAACGAGTAACGTATGTCACCGACCTTTGTGCGCCTTGTAGATACTGGCCAGATTGGTCAGCAGGTCGGTGTAGGCGGTCAACTCAATCTCCAGTTGAGCGCATCGGTTTTGCAGTAGTTTGAAGTGGTTTATTTGATCCGTGGACATCCCCTTACGCGAGAAGTTGGCTGCGAATGGAAGGTGGGCGGTAACGTCATAGTAGAGGTAGGTTCCGGGGGCGGCTACCGAACGTAGTTATTAAACGACGTTTAATATAACTGTATTGTGATTCTGTATTCACTAATTAATATTATTTATATTTAACTTTCTATTGTGATTAAGGGGTAATGTTTCTATACACTTGTTATTCAAAATATACCGTTCATGTATAACAACTTGAGGAGGATTATCAATAAAATACAGACACACACATACATATACACACACATACACACACATATATATATATATATATATATATATATATATATGTGTGTGTGTATATGTGTAGCTGAGCCAAGCATACTAAAGTTTTGAGTTTGACTATATGACTAAACTTAGTAAAAACGTGATGTAAATGATGATAAAAACTAAAGAATCGATGCATTCAAAGTATCCAAGTACCTAGAGTTTCGGCTCGGCTCGGTTCGTTTGGCTAGAGTCTCGGTTCGGCTCGGATCTGCTTGTTTGGCTAGAGTCTCGGCTCGTTTGGCTAGAGTCTCAACTCGGCTCGGATTGTTTGGCTAGAATCTCGGATCGGCTCAGCTCGGCTCGTTTGGCTAGAGTATCGGCTCGTCTCGGCTTGTTTGGCTAGAGTCTCGTTTGGCTAGAGTCTCAACTCGGCTCGGATTGTTTGGCTAGAGTTTCGGCTCGTCTCAGCTTGTTTGGCTAGAGTCTCGGCTCGGCTCGGCTCTTTTGGGTAGAGTCTCGGCTTGTTTGGCTAGAGTCTCGGCTCGGCTCGGCTTGTTTGGCTAGAGTCTCGGCTTGTTTGGCTAGAGTCTCAGCTTGTTTGATAAAGTCTCGGCTCGGGCTCCTTTTTTTTCACAAAATGAAAGTATATATACTTAGTATATATACTTATATATACTTACCTATAGGCTCGGCATCAATAACCAAAAGTCTCGGCATCATTCACATCACTAGATGAAATGTACATCACTATATAATGAATACCGAATTTGCCGTTTATAATTCTTATTAAATTAACGTAAACAAGAAATATATAAATTAGGATTAAAATGTAACTTAAAAATACATCATTTCGTCTCGGTTATATTTTGTGAAAAGGCAGGTCTATATCTAAATGTAGGTAAAACTAAAGTAATGATGACTGAAGATCAAGGAGAAATGGTAGTAGATGGAAAGCATATTGAAGTAGTATCGCACTTTATTTTCTTGGGATCTCTAATAACCAAGGATGGATTCTGTGAGAAGGAAATACGCAGAAGGTTAGCAATGGGTAGATCTGCAATGGGGGGACTAACGAAAATCTCTAAAGATAGAGTAATTACCCTCAGAACAAAGATCAGGCTTGTAAAAGCTTTAGTGTTCCCTATAGTCTTATACGGAGCAGAATCTTGGACAATGAGAAAGCTTGAGAGAAAGATGATCGATGCTTTTGAGTTATTGTGTTGGAGACGTCTGTTAAGAGTAACATGGATCGACAGAAATATAAATGTATGGGTTATTGATAATATAAAACCAGAATGGACGCTTGAGTCAAGGGTATACCCTATACTATAGTCAAGGCATCATTATGTTACTTTGGCCATGTTATAAGAGCAGGCGGAATGGAATATGAAGTGATGGTAGGAAGAATGGGGGGTTATAGAAGCAGAGGGAGACCACGGCAAAGATGGCTAGATAGCATAAAGAAAAACTTCCATGGTACTATATACAACATGATTCGAGCCTCAAGGTGTAGGAGGAGTTTGAGAGCTGCTGTCATCGATGTCGCCAGGGGTCGGATACGACTCGACGGCACAGGTTAACAGGTTAATATTTTGTAAAATTCTCAACTCGTCTCGGGCTGATTTTTTCCGAAAATGAAAGTCTCGGCTCGACATTAATAATCAAAATCTCGTTTCGGAATTAAAAATCTCGGCATCATTTACATCACAGTTACCTAGCTAGAGGCGTCGGAATGATATTTTTATGGGGTAGGAACTATTTATTTCAATTATATATCATAATAATATATCATATTATTAATTAATATAATTAATATAATTACTAATTTATATCTTATTAATTTCGGATAACTCTTTAGTCTATGTTAATATTATTAATTGCCTATTAACATAGAACCAAGAGTTATCCGATATTAATAAGATATAAATTAGTAATTATATTAATTATATTTATAAATAATAGGATATATATGAAATATAATATAAAATAGAACTATATCCCCTCCCCCATACAAATATCATTCAGAAGCCCCTAGCTATAGTTGTATAAAAAGGAGAAGCGTAATTATATGTTAATTGACATATGTAAACAATTCAAATGGTGATATTTATCATACGTGATCATACGATATTATACGAGATGTCTAAATAATCAAGAGATAATTCAATAATACAATAATACTACTGTTGCTTTCTATTATACTCCATACCCTGGTGAGCTCTACGGGTACTACACATCTATGTTTATACAATAGACAGCCTATATTAATAACAAAGGGGCGTGGCCTACATGGTCACGTGACATAGTCAGCCATTACGTAATACTACACCGTTGACGTTACCTAGAACAATGGGTGTCACAATGATACAATGCCTCTCGTCTGATTGTTGTTGACAATTATAACAATAACACCGCGATTACGCAACTCAATCAATATATAACTATATAATATGCATATATATATATATATATATATAATAATAAATATAGTAAAATATATAGGATACATATAATTTAAGATAAGTATATTTTTTAAATATTACATTATTGGTATTATTGTATATATATATACCATATATTATTGTATATATATACCATATATGGTGTATATGTAATTTATATATATATATATATATATATAATATATATATATATATATATATATTTATATATTATATATATTATATATATATATAACAATAACATATAGAAAATCTTTTGCGTTTCTAACAAAGCTCCTGAGATATGGAATGCACTACCAGCTTATTTTCACAAATTAAATACAAAATTAAATAAATAAAACAACTTTAAAAAAATATTAAATATGTATTACTTCGTACGAAGTAATTACTTCGTATATAATACGTATTAGTTAACTTTTTATATGTTGTGTTGTGTTTAGATTCATTATCTTTTACACTTTTTATATTTTATATTTTTTACATATTTTATACGTTTATTTCATTTCCGTTATATATTTTTCTTCTTTTAACCATTTTAATATGCTTATAAATTATACTTTTAACCATTTATATATTTCTTATTTATATATACTTTTATTATTTATTATATTTTATTTTGCGTTTAACCGAAAATTATGACCTATCCTTGATAACGATGTTCAAGTATATACTTACCTAATTATTCAGCACGATTTTCATTTACATGAATCAAGTGTACCAATCATATCAATTTAATAATATATGTATAGTTCTAATTATATATATATACAAAAGAGCCATTTTAAAATAAGTATTTTATTGTCCTTTTACAATTTTCTTATATTTTGTATTTGTTATTCTTGTAATGTTGTTATCAAGTTGAGTAGGGAAATACCTAGTAATTCTTTGCTTTTGTGTTTTCCTGAGTGATTACACTCTACCTGATTCTAATATGTATATATATATATATATATATATTTTAATTATTATTATTGTTATTTTGGTGGGATCCTTTCATCCCATCATGAACTTAGATGATATATGTTTACTAATTGGTATCCACATTTATCTAAGGTTCTGTAGACGCCCATTTTATGTTCGGACAATTAGTTTATAATGAGAGCCGATAATGTTGTTATAAAAGATTATATAAGATCACTTCTAGATATTATTTCAATACTTATGTTATTGGTCCGGACATGGAATAAACGCTGGTTCTACTGCTTTAACGTATGACATATATCATTTTGAGATACCCATATATATGTATATATATATATATATATATATATATATATACCTGTTAACCTGTGCCGTCGAGTCGTATCCGACCCCTGGCGACATCAATGATAGCATCTCTCCAACTCCTCATACACCTTGAGGATCGAATCATGTTGTAGATAGTACCATGGAAGTTTTTCTTAATGCTATCTAGCCATCTTTGCCGTGGTCTCCCCTGCTTCTATAACCCCCCATTCTTCCTACCATCACTTCATATTCCATTCCGCCTGCTCTTATAACATGGCCAAAGTAATATAATGATGCCTTGACTATCCTTGACTCAAGCGTCCATTCTGGTTTTATATTGTCAATAACCCATACATTTGTCTTTCTGTCGATCCATGTTACTCTTAACAGACGTCTCCAACACCATAACTCAAAAGCATCGATCATCTTTCTCTCAAGCTTTCTCATTGTCCAAAATTCTGCTCCGTATAAGACTATAGGGAAAACTAAAGCTTTTACAAGCCTGATCTTTGTTCTGAGGGTAATTCCTCTATCTTTCCAGATTTTCGTTAGTCCCCCCATTGCAGATCTACCCATTGCTAACCTTCTGCGTATTTCCTTCTCACAGAATCCATCCTTGGTTAACTCCAAAGGGTGACATCATGTATGTCATTGGCGATTGGAATGCTAAAGTGGGTAAACAAAAAACAGCTGGGGTAACTGGTGGTTTTGGACTGGGGACTAGAAATGAAAGAGGTGATACAATGGTAGATTTCTGTAGTAGAAATAGTCTTGTTGTTATGAATACAATGTTCAAGCAACATGCAATAAGACTATATACTTAGAAGTCACCAGATAAAATTACTAGAAACCAGATTGATTATATCTTATGTACAGGTCGATGGAAAAGCTCTATAAAAAGAGTAACAACTATCCCTGGAGCAGACTGTGGCACATATCACAATTTGTTAATAGCTATTGTCAAGATAAAGCTCAAACAAACTAAAAGAAATAAGACTACTCCAAAATATGATCTAGAAAACATTTCTAAGCAATATACTGTAGAAGTCAAGAATAGATTCAGAATACTACAAGTAGATGACAAAAATACTGAAGATTTATGGATTGATATACGTAATGCTGTGATAAAGACGGCTGAGAAATGGATACCAAAAGTAAAGAAGAGGAAAGTTACAAAATGGTTAGCCGAAGAAACAATAAAAATAGCGGAGGAAAGAAGAGAGGCAAAAAGAAAAGGTGAAATAGAAAAATATAAAAAACTAAATGCAGAATTTCAAAAAAAAGCAAGGTATGATAAGGAGATAAATTTAAGAGAGAAATATAGAAAAATAGAAGAAAACAATAAAAAGGGAAGAACAAGAGATCTATATAAGGAAATAAAAGATATAATTGGATCATACACAGCTAGATGCGGAGTAATGAATCTAAGTTCCGGAAAGACCGCTACTGAAGAAAGAGAAGTAAAAATTAGATGGCAACAATACACAGAAGAGCTCTACAGGAGAGATCCTAAAATCACTGATACTTTTCCCGAAACTAGATATGAAGATGAACCTCATATACTAGAGACAGAGGTAAAGGACGCTATCAAGCATATATCAAATCGGAAATAATCTGGATGTGATGGTATTCCTATAGAGCTTCTGAAAGCAGGTGGAGATGCATCTATAAAAATACTGTTAATTCTTTTCAATAACGTATGGAGGACTAAGGAATGGCCAAGAGATTGGAAGAAATCTATTTATCTCCCGATATACAAGAAAGGAGATAAGAAAGAATGTGGGAACTATCGTACTATTGCTCTGATATCTCATGCTAGCAAGATATTTCTTCGAATTATTCAGAAAAGATTAGAACATTTCCTTATCCCAGAACTACCTATTGAACAAGCAGGTTTTAGAAAAGGAAGAGGAACAAGAGATCATATAGCTAATTTGCGGTGGATGATGGAAACAGCCAAAGAACACAACAGGAATGTGTATATGTGTTTCATCGATTATAAAAAGGCCTTCGACTGCGTAGATCATGAGAGACTATGGGTGATACTCAAAGAAATGGGAGTTCCAGTTCACCTAATAGTCCTACTGCAAAAGCTCTATACGAAACAAGAAGCCACTATAAGAACAGAATTCGGTGAAACAGATATTATAAACATAAGGAAAGGGGTAAGACAAGGATGTATTTTATCCCCCCTACTGTTTAACATATATGCAGAAAACATAATGAGAAAGGCATTAGAAGATTGGGATGGGGGAATCAGTATTGGAGGTAGAATGATTACTAACCTGAGATATGCTGACGACACAACACTGATTGCTGAAACTAAAAACGATCTAATAGCAATTATGGAAAGAGTAAAGTTGGCTAGTGAAAAGGCAGGTTTATATCTTAATGTAGGTAAAACTAAAGTAATGATGACTGAAGACCAAGGAGAAATGGTAGTAGATGGAAAGCATATTGAAGTAGTATCGCACTATATATATATATATATATATATATATATATACATATACTAAATATCATATATATCAGCAATATTTGTATTGTTAATTATCTAATAATTTTCTTAAAACTATCATTAGATTAGTGAAAGAACTTTTGATATTTTTCTCTTTTAGACCTTTTAAATTAATTACAATTAAATATAGGCTATGAATAATATCTTATTATTATATAATAGTTATATAATAAACAAATAAATATACACATGGCTTTATAGTTAAACTTTTGACGTATTAAACTATAGTTTATATAGTTTATATTCTCTATAGAGAAATGGTGTTGCAGCCAATGAAAGAGGATATCGTATACTATATATAAACGATTAATGCTTAATGTGATGGTAACACATTGTTACGATACCGATAGGGATGACTCACCCCTGTCACTCATCCTCAACCCGGATGTGATAGGTAACTATAGTAACGTACTGTGGCCTAGTACCTATAGGTGATGCTCGAGTGTGTACTATTCGAGAAAGAGAAGTTGGTACACGGAGGAATGATATTGTATTTAAGTGTGCGGTGTCTGTAGCCGAAGAGCTGGAGAGATGGAAAAAAGCATGTATGCGGTATATACATCATTGTACGGCGTATACTAAGTACAATTCACAGTATTCGTAACCTATATGGATGCCAGTACACTTATGTATTTATATATATATATATATATATATATATATATATATTTATACATTTTTAACTAAAGTCTTTTGTAAATATTTGCGGACAGATTTGTATAGTGATACACGACGTAGTGATCTATTTATAGTGTTAGCCACGAGTCGTGATTCATGACTAATAATAAACTTCAAAGGTATCGTGTTGTCGTCGCCATACTACTTATTGTCGAAAAATCATTTTAAATACTCGTATCTATAATCTTTAGTAACGCCAAAACAAATAATATAAATTATAATATATATATATATATATATATATATAAATATTTTTAGAAATTGGCTCATGAGTCATGAGTCATGACCCAAATAAAAAACCCAATGACCCACATATGGTCATGAATCATGACCCATAGGTTGGGAACCACTGATCTATAGGTTAGTCGAATTTATTACGTTTTTCGGTTAAGGGAGAATGATGATTATTATATAATAATGTTGACTAATTAAGTAGTTTTACATTTTATCTAATTATATATTGAATTTTAGAATAACGGCTCAGATAATTGTAAATAAGGTATCGCCACATATCGGACGTTCTTGGAACACTCCGCGAAGTATGGGAATTCACGAAATATTGCCTTTTTGTTACTCTTTTATTAATCTAATATTCTAATATAAAATTTGATTTATAAAAGAAGATAGTTATCTTATAAATGTAAATAATGTGTATATTAATATGTTAAACAAATTAAAATTATTCAATATGTTTATATTGATTTGACTTATGATATCCCTTACAAAACCCCCGCCAAGTATGGCTACTTTCCACTAATACAATAAATATAATATATATGAGGTTGAAACAATTTTCTTCGATTTGACCAGATATATATTAAAAACAATTAAATATAAGTAAACATAAATTAGAAATAAAATAATTAATAATATTATATTATATTAATAAGAAGGGCATTTTATTAAATTTTAATAAATTGCCCAGTATTCAATACTATTGTTTAACTTGGATCTAACTGGGAAACTGGGGGAATCTGGTCCACACTTGGATCTAGGTGGTGTATACTTGGATTTATCTGAACCATATTTAACTAGTTGAAACTTGGATCATCATATCCCAGTTTAATCCAAGTTATTGTTTTAAACTGAGATCAACTTGGATTTAGCTGATCCATATTTAACTAGTTGAAACTTGGATCATTATATCATAGTTTAATCCAAGTTATTTTTTTAAACTGAGATCAACTTGGAAATAGCTGATCCATATTTAACTAGTTGAAACTTGGATCATTATATCACATTTTAATCCAAGTTATTTATTTAAACTGAGATCAACTTGGATTTAGCTGATCAATATTTAACTAGTTGAAACTTGGATCATTATATCGCAGTTTAATCCAAGTTATTTTGTAGTTCAAAATATTTATCTATAATATTACCAATTATTTAATTATTTATTATTTTATTAAATTTAAGTAAATCTATTGAATCTAAACTAATAAAAATAAATAAAAAATATTGAATATTTTTTGATAAATTTATCATATTTAAAAAATGTATTTTAAAATTTTTTTTAAAAACAATTTATTTAACCTATATATAACAATGTATAACTATAATATATATATATATATAAATACTTATAAAATAATTAAAATAATATAAGTATTTAGGAATCATACTTATATATAAGGGTACATATATATATATATATATATATATATATATATATATATATATATATATATATATATATGGGGGTATAGGGGACATATCATACATGATGTAACATATACTTATAATATTATAGATCTATATCGCTAAAATAAAACTGATATTAAATTACTAATATGTAAATTACTTATCTAGCCATAATATAGATAACAATATAATATTAATTAGCAGGTATAATATATTAATTGGTATAAATAATATATAGATATAATATAAATATAAATTTGAATTATTTTTAAACTTGGATTTAACTCGAGTTAACTTTGATTAATCTCGAGTTAAACTTGGATTTAACTGGGATTTAGCTAGAGTTAAACTTGTATTTAACTGGGATTTAACTCGATTGAACTTGGATTTAACTTGGATTTATCTGGGATTAATCTCGAGTTAAACTTGGATCAAGCTGGTGTTAATAGTGTTACCAAATTAGCAGGCTAAACACGAGTTTAAACTCGAGATAAATCCAAGTTAAACACGAGTATTGAATACTGGGTGTATTTATATTATATACCTATAGATATTTATAACTATAGAAATGTTATATATAGAATATTTAAATTAAAAGTAAAAAATCGAATACTCTGTTTAATAACAATTATACATTAATTTAAACTATAGGACTAAACCTAAATACTTTCATAAAAAGAAGTCTTAACTTTGTCAAACTGCAAAGTTCTACTAAATGTGGGTTAATTCATCAACCCTCACTTCACTATTTCTCACGGGCTATCATTATCATAGAGTATTATATAATATTATATAATACGTATACTTAATACACTTACCGATATTAGTGATGGTACGTTCGTAATACTTGCTCATAGCTATTACGGTTAACAGTATGCCTATGTGTGCGTACGTGTGTGTGTGTGTATGAGGCTTCGCGAGCACTAGCTGGTAGCTTGTGGAAGTTCGTAGAAGCTCGTCGAAGCTAGTATAAGCTCGTCGGAGTGTGTAGCTGTCGGTGAAATCTCGGGCGGGTTACGCTCAATCTATACAACGATATAGAATCGTAGACGATCGTGAACTCGCCGCTGAACTCGTGCGGACACGTATAGCGGTGTGCTAGAGTTGCCGTAGACGTTACGTACGTGTAGATGAGGTGACGTCACCCTACCGTGGTACGTGTGTACGCCACGCTATGATTCAGAGTCGGAGCCGAGGGTAATGTTCTCGACGAACGCTAGACCGAGACGGACGGATATCTCGTCTGCGGGTGTCACGTGCGTATTAGTGAGTCACGTGGGGCGCGCGTTAGTGGGTCACGTGCGGCGAGATCGTAACCAGGGACGCGACGTCTATTGTTACTAAGACGACGACGACGGCGGCAGGGGTATTGTTATCGGTAATCGGCCGGAGATAACAATGCACGACTGCTAACGAGATGGCGATTGTGTAACGGTTAACAATAGAATGAGGGCAATGCGGTCTCACCGTTGTTTCACGAATAATATCTAGATTATCGTTAAACAAACACTTCAGATACCTGTACGCATGCGCTATATATTATACTATATTATACTATATTGTACTATATTATACTATATTTTACTATATTATATTATATTATACTATATTACACTATATATAGTATTATACTATAGTATACTATATTATACTATAGTATACTATATTATACTATATTATAATATATTATACTATATTATAAACTTTTTCAGTATTCGGGATGCATATGAACTCTAGATGACCTCTAGTTACTATAGTAACTATAGTTGACTAATAACTTAATCAATATTTAATAGCAAATTTGCTATATGTTAACATAACAAAATTATGTTTTAATGTTGAGTATTCGTTTATTCTCAATAATGTATTTTTATGTTTTATATTAATACATTTTTATATGATATATCAGCTATAGCTGTGGTTTTTGGTTGAGGACATTTGTTATTAAATTAAAATACTTATTGAAATAAGTTTATTGGATATATTAACATCATGTTAACAAATTAAAAATTAGGTATTTAGACTATATATATATATATAATTATGAATAGTTTATACATTATAATATTTTATAATATTTGTAGTTGTTGATATATCTATAGAGGGTGTCCGTATTAGGGATCTATCTGTAATAACATACTTTCTCCTACTTTTGTGGGTTAGATATATAGGTTAGGCATATAGGTTAGATCTATAGGTTATATCTATAGTTTAGATATATAGGTTATATCTATATATAGGTTATATATATAGGTTATATATAGGTTATATATAGGTTAGATATATAGATTATATCTATACAAGAATACCTATATTTATATTTATATAATACGTATTTAAAATCTGTACTATTTATAATACTTATCAATAACATAAATACTGTAATAGGTACACCCATATATGAGTACAAATAGTCTATTGGCAATAACTATATTCACACATCCATTTACATAATGTAATAAATACAAATGTAATTTATTTTAGTTAAGTATACTTAATACCTATAGGTTACCCAGATTATCTACCTAATAATCATACTAATATCCCCTTTATTATCATGTTCATACCCTTATCAGAGTAACCTAATTAATTACAATGGTCGAGATTTGAAAAAAAAATTCTCTGAAGTCTGAGTTATGTTAACTGATTATGGGCTAGTTTTTCACACTGCTGATTTTTTTTATTTAACTTTGAATATTTGTGAAAAATCACAAATAGAGCGACAAAATAATTAACGGAAATGTAATGAATTTATTTCAATGGTATTTGGTATATTTTAATATATAATGATTACAAATAATAATGTACATAGTTAATACTATAATATTCATTGATTAAAAGATTAGTTCAATGATTTTGTTCTATTTTAATTCTTTTATATCCATTTTTCAGACTCCAACAGTAACCATCTAGGATGTTAATAATTACATTTCCTTTGTATCTATCTTCCATTATTAAAATATCCTGATTTAAGCACTCTCTTATTCTTCACTATAGTGAATACAGTTATCAGGAAATTAGTCTAGATGTACAATGAGAAAATACAACATAGAAGCAAGTCTTCCACAATATTTTCATAATCTGTACATCTATGATTTTTGAGAAAATATTTAATAATTTACTATATTTCATACACATTAGTGATTTCTATTAACTTTCTATGTGTCGGTATATTATAAATTTCCTCCTTAACTTAGTTTCAATGATTTGTAGAAATCTTTGCAATAAATGAGTACAATTATACAATGCTTTTACAAAAGTCTCCATTAATCTAACTTTAATGTGTAATAGAGGTAATAGAATATCATTAATGGATATATAACATGCCTGGATGAATAATCGATTGTGACTTGTCCTTCTATGAACCAGGCTAAAATAAATGAATAAATGCTCTTTAACTGACAAAACACGTGATGTACAATGGTCAGCATAGTGCACGACTAGCTCACAAACAGAGACAGCACGGATATCTTTTTTATCCTGTTTGTCGTCCCATAAGTATTCATGTAACCGTTAAGTCACCACATATCTTCAACGTATCACCATTGTATGTATTAATGAATATAGTATAATATACACGTTTCCAACTTTCTGTCAAGTGTAGCGAATATCACGGGAGAAGAAATACAGCAGTAGGTAGGCCTACCACCATTATATATTACCATTATATATAATCTCTATAGAGATACACAGCTTTTCAACTTTTACGTGAAGAGTCTATTAATAGATTCTATTATTATAATAATATTATAATAATATATATAGTGCATATATGCACCATATGATATGCCCATTAATGTAATTATTCTATTTATATTATGATAATATATCAATGAGCTTGTCTTGGTAAATAATTGGTAAACCATAATGTTCACGATTAGGAACAAGACGTCTTTTACATATTCTGGAGATCATAAATTTGAGATATTAAGGGGATCCCGCACATAACACGAAATTTACCAATTTCGGGTATAAATAGATTGGAAAAACATATGTCCACTAAAAAAATAGAACTGATATTATATTCATTCAATTGACCTATTTTGTTTGTATTGTATTTATAACATATACATGCATAGGAAAATAGAAATTTATTTTTAATATTATTATTTATTATATTATATATATCTAAATTAAAAATTAGCAATAATAAAATTAGGTATTTCTATAGAAATTATCATTTTATACAATGACTCTATACATTTTATTAATTATCTCTCTATTTTCCTATTCAAATTATTAAATTCTATTTTAAGCAAAAAAAATTAATATTATAATTATAATAGTTTTTATGTTCTATATATTTGAATGCATATACCTAGCGCGAAATAATTATTCTGAGAAAACAGCGTTTGGAGTTTGACAGCATACAAATATAATATTGGTTAGTATATAATAGAATTATCTTATAAAAAACTAATTACATATTTATAATCTGCAAACAATAGTCTAGAAAATATTTATGAAACCCAAACTTCAAAAATCATGTTAACCAGTGTTATTAAATATTAAATAATCATTATAATTATTAATATTAATTAAGATAATCACAATAATGATGATTATCATTATGATAATGATTATTATAATGATAATCATAATTAATATGATTATCTTAAATTAATAAATCTTAATCTTAATTATCTTAATTATTATTATAATAATATAATAATTATATTATGAACATATAATAACATAAATAGTATAATACTTAGTATTAGTATCCCAATAGGATAGCATTACTACGTAGAATGTGACCACAGTAGTAGCCTACTACCTGTAGGTATACCTAGTGTGTAGTACCTAGTAGGTATTACCTACCTATTATATATACTATTAAATCTCACTATTAAATACTATCACTGATGCACCATCTTCCTATACTGTATAGGCTATACATCTTAAATATGTATTTATTATGATCATCTGATTATCATAATTACTATTATTATTATAATAATAATAGTAATTATTGTATAATTGTAATCATTAGATTAGGTAGTATCTTTAGGAGTATCCTAGGATACTATCATTATGATAATCATAGTAACTATGCTAACTATTACATCTTATTATGATCCTATTAGGTAATAGGATTACTGATAGGACCTACTTATGAAAATAACTTATTAAATAAGATTATCTTAAAGATAATACTATTAAATCATCATTATAATTATTATAATAAAAACATCCTAATTATCATTATCAATGATATTTTATTATAATATTATATTATATTTAATATAATCTTTATAATCATTATGATAATAATGATAATAATCATATTGTTATGTTAGTTTATTAATCTAACTATCTAGGTATCGATATTGCTACGTAAGAATAGCTGAGTTATGAGTTTATGCTCTATATCTGGTATATTGATTAAGAAACGACTGGCTAGGTTTTCTATTTAGAAGAGGAAGTTAAGTTGAATATGTCAAAGGTCGTATGTCATAATCAATGACAATTAATAACAATACAAAATCCCCCTTAATTAGTCAAAGTCAGGGCTGTGTTTTGCCATGGAGGGTTCATTCTAGGTTGTCATAGCGAAACTGGTGTACAAATTGTGATATGCAACATCAGGGCTGTGTTTTGCCGTTAGGGATACGCAGTATGGGTGATGTGCTGTTGCATATGTCATAGGTCATGGCGGTCTGGTGGGCGCCTATGACGTGATGGTCGCTCGTATGTGACGTGGGGCGGGATAATGCTGGGTGATTCTCGAGTGGCGACGTTGTCTCTGCGGATGTCTGTCAGGTTTCGCCAGACTGTAGAGTGTTGTTCGAAATCTACCAGGTATGAGTTTGGAGACGTGTATTTCTGGAGGATCGTTCCAGGGCTCCTCGAGCTGGTGATGGGGTTTCTGATGAATATCTTCTGTCCGTCTTTAAAGTCTGGTTTGTTTCTTCGTGTGGTTATGTTATATTTATTGGCGCTTTCTTTTGACGGTCGTTGAGTAGTTGCTCTTGAGTGGTATTTCTATAGTCTTGATTTTTCGGGAGTATGGTCTTGATTATTCTGCCATAGAGTATACTCTATGGACTATAGTTCGGCCTGGGAAGGGTGGTTCTTTTCTAATTACGTGGCTCTCCATAGTAATAGTGCTTTTTCTAGGTCGTCGGTTTTCGTTAAGATTCTCTTTACTGTCTGGATGTGTCGCCCGATGAATCCATTGCTTTGTGGATAGTGCGGTGAACTTGTATTATGGTGGAACTCCCAGCTTTTAGAGAATTGACTGACATATGCTACTGTGAATTGTGGTACGTTGTCCGTGTGTAGGTGTCTCGTGATACCGTATTCCGAGAATATCTCCTTTAATGCGTGTATTGTGCTCTGGCTATGTGTGCTTCTTAGCTTCCTTAGGATTGGGAACTTGGTGTAGATATCTGCAACTAGTAGGTATTGTTCTTTATTGAATTTGAACAGGTCGGCTGCCACAGCATCCCATGGTTATCGTGGTAGTTTTCTATTTACGAATTCTACAGGGCTTTGTCTTCCTTGGTGCGTTTGGAACTCGCTGCATTCTTCCGTGAGGTATTGAATATCTTTGTTCATTTTCGGCAAGTAGACACATATCTTTGCATGTAGCTTGGTTTTGATAATTCCGAGGTGGGAAATGTGTTGGTCTTTAAGTATGTCGGTATTAGTATTTTGTTTCCTTTAATGACAATTTTGTTTTCAAAGGTCAGCTCGTCTCTGTAGGGCCATAATTCTCTTAGTTTCTGATGCAGTGTTCTCTTCTCTGTTGGCCATCCGTTCTTGATGATGGTGCATACATCTTGAAGTTATTTCTCGTCATTGTTTTTGTTCATAATTAGAGCCAATATATATATTGGCCCCCCTATAGGGGTCGCTGAAGCGGGTATAGGAGATTAGGGGGTATCGGGTATCTATTTATCGAACAGTATCTAATTGTTTTCTGGAAGCGGCTGTCTGGAGAGCGTATCTGGTAGGGGTAGGTTTTTTCCGGGGACGTATTCTATGTTGATGTCGTATGATTGTAGATTGAGAAGCATTCTTTGGAGTATTGTGGGGGCGTTTGCTATATTCTTCAGGATAATCATGTAGAGTGGTTTGTGATCAGATTAGATTGTACAGTGTACAATATACAGTATTTTCTATATATATATATAATATATATATATACGTGAGGAAACTAGTACAGCCGAATACCACAGCGAGCATTTCACGTTCGATATTTGCGTATCCCTTCTCGCATTCAGTAAGTTATTTTGATACATACGATACCGGTTTACCGGACTGCATCAATACAGCTCCAATACCTCTTCCCGAGACGTCTACTTGAATGACGATGTGTTTAGCGAGGTCGAAGTAGGTTAGCTCGTTATCTCTGCAGATTTTATCCTTGTTTCGTTGAATTTCTTTTGTTGGGAGGGTGTCCATGTGAATTCGGTGTCTTTCTTGATCAGGTCTCGTAGTGGTGCTGTGTGCGTCGATGGGTTTGGTACAAAGGGACTCATGTACGTAGCTATGCCTACATATTCTTGCTGCTGTGTCTTGTTTGTTGGAGGTTGTTATGTCTTGAATAGCTTTTATTCTTTCTGGAGCTAGCTTAGCTCCTTCTTCGTTGAAGATGAGACCAAAGAAGTGTATGTATTTTTGCTTTATTTTACATTTTTATTTGTTGAAGATTAGACCTCGAGGACAGCAGGATCATGCTTGTGCGCGTTTCATTAACCTAATGATTAGGTGGTGGAGGTTCGAGTCATGCTCTTCTTCGGTTTTCCCGAAAACAGCTATGTCGTCTGCTATGCCGAGGGTTACAAGGCGGTTCTCTATGATCATGTCCATATTCAGTTGGAACACATCCTGGCTTAGACACAATCCGAATGGTAGTCTCTTGAATCGGTATCTTCCGTGCGGGCTGTTGAATTTCGTTTTCAAACTTGATTCGTAGTCGATGCTTATTGCCAAATATCCTGGTCGTGCGTCTAGTTTGCTGAATATCTTTACTCCTTTAAACTTGTAATAGATATATTCTATAGTCTTCATCGGATAGTGGGGTCTTTTTATTGCCTTATTTAGGTCTCGTGGGTCAATGTAGATTCTGAGTTATCCGGACTGCTTGCGTGCGTAAACTAAACTTGAAACCCAGTCGGTAGGTTCCGTGACCTTCGAAGTTCATAGAGCACCAAATTATCATATAATATATGATATATATGATATATTATATATGATATATAATCATATATAATTATAATTATTATTATAATAATTATAATTATAATGATTTTGTACTCTCTCTGATGACATCATTGAAAACGAATTCCCCACTTGATCCAATTCCACTAAATCTACTTCGTTCATTATCACCATCTTGTATTGGATTATCACTGAAATCATTCATAGATCTCTTATATCATCTATTGTTCCACACTCCATTAAATATTCATATATTATTCCGATTTAAAAAAAAACTACTCTTGACCAATCTAATTTATCAAGTTATCGTCCAATATCTCAGTTATCATCCATATCTAAGACCTCAGAACGAATTGGGTTCACTCAACTTATTAATTACATTACGTCAAATGCTATTGTTGATAAATATCAAAGTGCGTATCTTCCTCATCGTAGTAACGAAACTGCCCTTAATTTAATCATTAATGATATTCTCATAGGTATGATACTCCACTATCTCTTGATAATAAAGCCCATGCTATCTCGTACTACTTGATTTATTTAGTGCCTTTGATACCCTAGATCACAATATTCTTTCCATTAGACTTAATGAAATCGGCATACACGGTCAAGTTCACAGTTGGTTTATGTATTTTGTTTAATCTAGAACATCTTCGGTAAAGATTAACTCCTCGTTGTCTCCTCCTTATGTTAACATACATGGTCTTCCACAAGGCTCTGTTCTTGGGCCTATATTGTTCATTAGTTATATTCTTCCTATTAAATCATTTTTTCACAAATATCCCAATATTCACTATAATCTTTATTCCGATGATCTACAGATATATACGTCATTTCCTAGTTTTAGTGATTCTGATCTGATTTAAATGTCTATGTTTAATTGTATTACTGATCTCACTGAATGGTTCTCTCATAACTCTCTCTCCTTAAATATGACTAAAACTGATACTATCATATTTTCGAGACCCAGTTCTCCTCTATCAATCACTCATCCTTTTTTACTATATCTACCAACTTCTGAATCTATAACTATAGGTATATATATAACTATGGGTATACCCTCGGTTTCACTCTAACCTCTCACCTAGACTACTCTCCACATATTAATAACATGATTTGCACGGCCAACTATTTTCTATATAATATTAGAAAATCTCGTTATAAGCTTACCTTCGCCATGACAAAATGTTTAATTCACTCGCTAGTATTCAGCAGACTTATATAGGCTATTCATGCCTATTTCTGTTCATTATTATGTAATTTACCTGTTAACCTTATGTAAAAACTTGAACGTATTCAACGTCGTGCTATACGTGTATTATATAAACTAAACTTTGCCTCAATAGTTTCTATATCTGATTTAATGAGATCATTAGGCTGGCTTAAGTTTAGATATATCTGTATACATATATGTATACAGATATATCTATAGACTATAGGCTATTGTGTATTACACATACGGCTATATTTTGTTGATTTGTAATGATATAATACTGTCGCTTGACAACAAAATACCATGCTACTTAGTATTACTTGATCTATATAGTGCTTTTGACATTCTGGATCATACAATGTTATCATGTCGGCTTAAAGAGATAGGTATTCATGGACAGGTGCACACTTGGTTAATGTCTTTTGTAACATCTCGTTTTTCATCAATTAAGATTAATAACAATTTTTAAAATCATTTATGCATACTCATGCGCATGACATGTCAACACCATGGTGTTCCTCAAGGATCTGTACGAGGGGCAGTACTAAATGGGCCCAATACTTTTCTTGATTTATATATTACCTGTTTCTTCTATTTTTTAAAATATCCTTACATTCATTATCTATATACATCTTTATAAACATATGCTGATTATTTACAGCTTTATACTTCCTTTCCTCAATCTACTGATCACGCTATAATCCAATCCAACATTAAAAACTGTATTACTGATATACAAAATTGGTTCACTATAGTGAAATTAATTACTATAGTAATTCATTATCATTAAATGTTTCAAAAACTGATACTATTTTATTCTCTAAAATACCTTCAATTGTTAAAATTATAAAAACTGATATTTTTCTTGCCACGCTGCCTTTATCAAACAAAATCACTACACTCGGTATAACAATTGACTCTATTATGAAATTATGAATAATTTTTATTTATATAATATACAGGCTCGTGCTAAGCTCTATTTTGATATCACTAAATCACTTATAAATTCATTGGTTTTTAGTAGATTCGACTACTGCAATTCACTTTTTGTTTTTGCCCCTGATAATATTATGATAAAATTCGAAAAAATTCAAAGGAGAGCTGTTCGAGTTTTATATAAAATTAAGAATAATATAAATACTAATACGGGTAGGTAGTAACTATATATCTATATTAAATATTATGTTAACCCTTGGTTGGCTCAGATATCGTGATCTTTGTAAACTCAAATTGTTATTTTTAGCTCATAAAGCAATCTACACGGGTGCACCTAAGTATCTGGCTGAATTATTATCAATTGTTACCAGTAACAGACCAAGGCGGAATGCCATGCAATGAAACATGTTATGCCTCATACAAATTCATGTTTTGGTGACTCTGCTTTTTCTGTTGCGGCACCAACTCTGGAATTTACTTCCGAATATTATTCGTACGACAACTTCTCGATCTCAATTAAAAAGTAGACTATATAGACATTATTTAGTGAAATGAATATGTATTTTGCGATTACTTTTATATTCGTTTAGGTATATGCGTTCCTATATGTTATATTATTATTATATTATTATTATTATTATTATTATTATTATATTATTATTTTCTATATTTTCTATTTATTTTATTTATGTAAACTCTTAACTAATTGTTATGACGTCGAAAAATGATTTTCATTTATGAAGTCTTTAAACAAACAAATAAATAAATATATACACAGTGGATTTCCTGAATATTTAGCTCAATCCATTACTATTCAGAGTTCGAACAGTCGAAAGTGCCATATCATGAAGTTGGTGAAACGATCTACATCGTTGGCATTCTCTGAATCAGCTTTCTCGGTTATTGCTCCGAAAAGCTGGAATTCAATTCCTTATGATATTCATTGTGTTTCATACATTACATCAATTTCATTGTATAAACGTAAACTGTATGTCCATTTTAAGTCAGTATCCTAATTCGTTCTATTTTATTATTCTTTTCTATTTGTTTTTATTTTTTTTATTATCTATTAGATAATCTAACGACGCAAATAACCACACAGTGTTTTGTAGTCAATAAAACCTGTAGGAATAAAACATATATAAATAAATATAAATAAATAAATTATAATTTATAATTACTAATTATTATATTATAATAATTAATAATTATAATAATTAAATAATAAATTAAATTATTATAATTTCATAATTAAATTACGATTATCACCATTATCATCATACTAAATATCATCATAAGTATCATCATTATTATAATTATTATCATCAATACCTTCATTATCATCATCATCATCATCATTTTTATATTCATATTTGAATCCTGTTATTATTACATAATAATGATATAAAAAAGACTCGAGCACGGATCCGTGGCTCAACGGTAGAGCGTCTGACTCCAGATCAGAAGGTTAACCTTAACGCAATTGCGTGTTCAAATCACGTCGGGGTCAATTTAATTTTTAATTTTTAATTTTTTTCTGATTAATCCTATATGCATATTAATTTAGATTAATTAAATTAATTTAAATTAAATTAAATAACCTTTTAATGAATTAATGTAATAATTGTATGATTTACATATTTAAAATAAGTTGGAAAATATTATTTATGCACATTAAAAAATAGTATTTATAACCTATAGGTTATAAATACTATTTTTTAAAAGTATACTAAATATTTAATTTAACTTATTTCTTTTAACTTAACATTAAATCATTAAATTAATTTAAATTAAAAATAATTTTAAATAAGAATATCATATTGTTGATTGATTGATAATTTATTTATGCAAATACATAGTCGAAATATATAATCGAAAATATAAAGTAGGTAATATCAAAGCCCGGGAAAGTGTTTTAGTAATCGTATACATATTTTCTAACGATAACATACGTTATCGAAATAAACAAAGAATAATACAAAATTACAAAATTAAAGAAATTATAACGTTTTACAGTTTAAAATAAATGAAAAATTATAGAAAATAGAAATAAAATACATCGTTTTGTAAATGGCATCGAAATATTAAATTTCAACTTTAACTATATTGAATTATTCTTATCTTTATAACCTGTAATAGTAATATATTATTAGTTTTATAGTTTAATATTTCTTGATCATGATAAATTTTAAATATATTATAAACAGAACATGTTAAAAATCAAATAAACCAATAATAAAATGAAACAAACAAATAATGTCATACTTATCATATCTGTAATAATGGTACATTATTAATGTTATATTTTAATTGTATATATATTGTATACAATATTACCTATAGGTAATATTGTATATATTGTAAATATTGCATATATATAATACATTTTAAACACATATATGTAACTGCCTGTGTATCTCAGTAACTAAGGCGTCAGACACACAAGCAGTAGGACACGGATTCGAGCCTCGTCAGGACCATTAATTAATTTTATAAAATGGGTCTTAAAATATTATTTAGAAGTGATCTTATATAATTATATATAAATAAATGATCGACTCTCGTTAAAACCATAGATGCCTTAACATGAGAGCGGCTTCGAAGGGACATTAGAGCCATATATGGTTATAAGTGAAAACTTCACCCAAGTTCCTGGATGGCATGAAAGGACTCCCCCAAATAAAAATAACAATAACAAAAACAATATATATATATATATAATAATAAACATATATAACAAAATATAATACAGAACAAACAAAAATAAAGTAATACTTCTCACTTTAAAAACTGAAATAATAATAATGAATTATTAATTTGATATTATAGTAATACATGACAAATATATATATAACAACTCAAATATTCTAGAAAGAATAAAAATCAAAGAGATAATGCAATAATAAAGTTACAAAATGAAACATAGAATAATATAAAATTATAAATTTCTATTAAAAAAAAGTTGTTTGTCAAAACAGATTTTGTTTATTTTATTTTTAAAATATCTAACAGATATTTTACCTACATATTTTATTATATCATTTTTTAATGAATTCCATATATTAACTGATCTATTGTTAATTATATTTTTAATTATATTATCATAATTATGTATTAGGATTACATTTAATTTTTTACAATTACCTATAGGGGAAAGTCCCGATTACCGACCCCCTCCTAATACCGACCCCCTCTCGTATCTCAGTAACTATAAGAGATATCACAAAATAATATATAGAAACTGTTAGTAATTTAATGATACATATGAATAAGTATTTTGTTTTAACAAATATTTAATCCACCAATTGTTATTTGATAAAATGTAATATTATGTTTTTACTTTTTAAATATTCCCAGTAAACAGTAAGAGCAGCATAATAGCAGCATAACAGCATATGCTAGAGCCTCAAATGTTTACATTGAGCTATTATGCTGCTCTTAAATGTATATTATGCTGCTATTATGCTGCTATTAATTTGTCACGCTATTATTCTGCTGTTATGCTTCTATTATGCTGCCATTATGCTGCTATTATGCTGCTATTAATTTTAAAAGTATATTATGCTGCTATTATGCTGCTATTATAATAATAATTAATTTTAAAAGTATATTATGCTGCTATTATGCTGCTATTATAATAATAGCAGCATAACAGCAGCATAATAGCGTGACAAATTAATAGCAGCATAATATACATTTAAGAGCAGCATAATAGCACAATGTAAACATTTGAGGCTCTAGCATATGCTGTTATGCTCTATTATGCTGCTCTTACTGTTTGCTGGGTTTGAATAATAACTTTTTTTAAATCATTGTAAATACTTTATTAATAAAAATAAAAATGTATACTGCACATAATATTGTAGATCAATAAAATGTTTATAATTATTATAAAAATAATTCAATTTGAATAACTATTAACAAAAATATCTTAATTATAGCAACCCATATGATTTTCCTAATACCGACCCCCTAAATTACCCTAATACCGACCCCCATGTGATTTATAATATCCAATCAAAATAGATCAGTATTTTATTTTAAAATATGTCATAAGTTATTTGTTTATCATTGATATAGATTAAGGATTCATGAATCCATTATATTATATACATACTGATTAATAACTAAATATTAAATAATAATATATACTATTTTAATATAATTACTATAAAGTTTAAATTTAATATTACTATTAAAACATAAATTCAATAAAAAATAATTGCGTGCATGTTATAATTAATTATATTTATTAATATCTACTATGTTGATTAGATATTATAATACTAAAAGTATGTATACCACGATTATTTTAGGGGGTCGGTAATAGGGGAAGGGGGTCGGTATTAGGAACAGGTATCCGATTACCTACCCCCCTGTTTATTCTTGTAAATATAATTATATCAAAAATTTAAAATAGCCACATTATTCATTACCATAATATTACCCTATTTACAAAATTTCAAATAAATATATTTAATATTGAATAATTTATTACAAATAATCATTTAGGGGTCGGTAATCGGGGACTTTCCCCTAGTTCTACAATTATTAGAAATGTTAAGGATATCATATATACTTATAACTATATAATCATTTACAATTTAAAAAAGTGTGGTTAGATCTATTTTCAATCTTCCAAGTGCAAGTGATTCTAATTTAAAATATTCAAATCTCTATTTATATGATTTATAATTACTATTTGATGAATTTGTAAAACCTACGCATCTTGTAATTAATCTTCTGGTAAATAATCTTGGCACTATTTCAATTAGATCCTATATATATATATATATATATATATATATCTATATATATATGTATATATATATATATATATATATATATATATATATATGTGTGTGTGTATGTGTGTGTATGTGTGTGTTAATTAGTAGATACGAGAACCTTCCTTACTAAATCATCGTCCTCTTATAATCCTATTATAAAACGTATTAACACATAAAACGAATACGATTATCAACATAAATGATTGTTTAATGACACCTATATGTGTTAGCCAATGTAGGCAGTATGTGAGCGTATCTGATGCCTTTATTATTTGATTGATGGGTGGGCGTATTCATAATCACATCTCACGTGATTGAATCAGAACTTTGCACCTATTATCGCGCTTACAACAATATATCCATAACTATACACACACACATACATATATCATATATAAACATATACTTAACTGGGTAACATGTACGCGTACGCATTCGTGCAGTAGGGTTAACAAAGATCGTAGAACACGGCGTAACCACGGTAAACTCCTCGAATAGTTTATCGAATAATTCGGATAATTTGTCATGTTTAAAAATCTAGGTTAGTAATACGATTAACATGATGTATTACGTAATATATTAATATATTATTGCATAATAAATTTCATTTTTTTATAGTATATTTAATAGTATAAATACGCTATACTATGCAATAATACTAATGGTATATTTGATATAATAGCTAATATAATATAAATCGTATGTTATCATGTATTATATTATATATTTATATTACTATACTGTTATATTATGATATATATGATATTAACTATCTATAGAATCTATAGATAGTTAACTATAGTATAGGTAGTTAACTTTTATAATACATAAACACACACGCACATATATAGTTATAACATATTTAATGATATGATATATCATATCACTCAATATATGACACAATATATTGACTATACTCTATGTTATTCTATTGGTGAAATAGCAATAAATTCCTCACAGAATATGTTGTTATTTTATCAATAGACACTGTTACTGAAATAAAAAAAGCACGTCTTACAATTACACTGCTATGCTTGCATGTGTTACAAAGTCGATCGTAATATATACGAGGCATCTATTTATAGAACAGCATTTCTATAAATAGATCAGCGATGCATTACGCAAATGTTGTAAGAATAGCTCTAGCGTTAAGGGGCGTAAAGGGGCGTGAAGGGGCGTGAACACGGTCCATATACCGTGTTGTGTACACACTAGTGATGTAAATGATGCCGAGCTTTTTGATACCGAGCCGAGACTTTTGGTTATTGATGCCGAGCCGATAATTTTATTTTCGGAAAAAACGAGCCCTAGCTGAGGTGAGACTTTAGGTAACGGAGACTGAGACTTCATCATGCTTTAGATTTTAGCATATATATATATATATATATATATAACAAGCATAACACTTGTTTTTTTTTGTATTTCGTTGACTCATAATTCATAAATTTGTTATATTTTACATCGGGTAGTATGGATGTATTTGCTGGCTCCAAATGTTACCAGTGTATATACTATTGGTGAAAGTATATTCCCTAAGGTTTTGGACTTGATAAACCCACATTCGGAAAGTTGATATACTATGGTTGTTTATGATTTGTGAGTTGATGATTTATTTTAATAATTGAATTTTGTACTCTATTTTTTGTTCTACTATTTCTTGTTTTTAATTATATTCCTATATAATTTTTTATCCTCGTAATCATAAAAGGGTGAAAGACTTGATAAGCTCTGCTTCTTCCTTCACCCATGGGTGCCTGCCAGGGCCGGCTTAAGGGGGGGGGGCAAATCGGGCAATTGCCCGGGGCCCCACATTTTGGGGGGCCCATGAATTATTTGAGAACATTTTTTTTACTATTTATCTAAAAAAAAATTGTCTTAACTGTATTTTTCTTATATATTATTAATTCTAATTAAATAAATAAAAATAATATAATAAATAAATTAAATATGAGTCATTTAGATCGATTTGAAAAGTGAATTTTACAAAAAATTCTAAATTTACACGAAGCTATGGTGGAAACATGTTTATTTGTGCACCTGCAGGTACATGAAGATGTTGGAGCATATGCTAATAGTGATAACCATAGATCATATCACACATCTCTGTTTGTCAGATTAAATAGTATGAAACGGATTGATAAATAATTGTTTGTTAAACTAGAAAATGATAAATGATAAACTTATTAACCTTTTTTTACCCAATGTAAGGGAATATTAACCATAATTCAATCTTAACAATTTATATTTCTATAATTAGTTTACGAAAATAAAGTATACTTCTTTATATTAAAATTAAATATGAGATATATATTAAGATATATTTTAACTATGATTTCTGAAAATGAAAGATATCATTATATACCATAGTCCATTGTCAATATGGATCCCCATATCTGCGCTGTACATTCCTTAAATCTGGTTGGGAAAAATGCCGTTGAATCTTCGACAATTGTAGCAATATTGTTTGCTTTCATCCCAAATAAATATAATTTATTTATCCAAACTAAATAAAGAATATATTAACATCTATATTTAAAAAAGAAGAATATAATTAAATATTATTAAAGAAGAATATAATATGTTTTATTAAAAGCATTATCGAATATAATATGGTCATCACAAACAGCTTTTATTAGAGCAGTATCTTGTGGATTTCCCAAAATTACATAATTTATATCTGATATTATATATGTTAAATAATATGTTAACATATTACGTAAATTACATTACTAGAGTCAAGGTATTTATTCAATTAAGATGATTAGTATATAGGTAATTTAGATAAGATAATTTAGTATTAAACATATATTATATCATATTGATATACACCTCAAAGGAATGGACTATACAAATATTAATATATATATATATATATATATGATGGGCTAGATATATCCAATTGTAGACATTTTCATCCTAATATATTTAATGGTAAATAATTAAACTTGATGGAGAATTCTCTAACTTAAGCTTAAGCTTCTCTAAACTTAAAATTAAATTTGTAAATTATAAAATATTACATTGCAATGATTTTAAGTGGGTATCGTAATATCTATTTAGACCCATAGCGTGAAGGAGACCCCCTCTATATATATTAGATGCATCTTAAAGTGGGTCTCCTTCACACGATACATGTAAATATATATGAAAAACAAAATTTTTTAAAGATTATAAATATTAAAAATATTATTTTTACATAATTTGATAGAATAATAATAGGACCTACAATGTAGGTCCTACATCATTTATATATATATATATATATATATATATATATATATATATATATATGTATATATATATATATATATATATATATATATATAAATAAATTGTAGTATTATAGATATTTGTTATTTCTAGAATGACCCATTTAATATGTTATGAAATTCGTATGGGGCCCATACGTTTTGTTTTGCCCGGGGCCCATAGTATGCTTAAGCCGGCCCTGCTCACGTTGCATATATAGTGAGTAGTATACCTACTTTGCTTCGCGAAATATTTGATATTTTTATTATTACGATAATGTAGGTGTGTTAAAAACATTAATGGATTGATTTCAATTAAATCCATCGTTTAGTATAAAACAAAAAGTTGCACTAAACATGAAGGCCCACCCATACCAGGTTGTTTGTTAATTATATAATGCTATAGAATTTGAAAGCACATCATACCATAGACAATAGAATTGGGTAATTATAATGTCTACGCACCGTACATAGCATACATACACTAAACAAAGCGCGACACAGACATATGTGTAGAGTTGTACTATAGTCTATATATTAAAATGTATAACGTCATCTCTCACGTGTGTGTGTGTGCGTGCGTGTGTGTGTGGTTGTGTGTGGGGGTGTTCGAAGAGGTATACTAAAGTATGATGACGCAAGCATTAATGCGCGCACTAGTAACCACGTGACCGCTAACCGGATTACGTAACTCTCACGTGACATCCGGTACGAGTTCACGCACGCGTACACCGACGACAGCAGCATCCCGCCCCGATGTCTTAACGTCGTACTAGTGTGTCGGCTTATGAGGTTTCGGATAGGCGCGCGCGGTTTCTGAGATATCGGGTTTCTGAGATATCGGACATGCAGTGTTACACGCACTTATAAAGCCGAATTCGATTTGTAATTATACACACACGTCTGCACATACCTCTACACATACGTCTACACATACCTCTACACATACCTCTGCACATACCTCTACACATACGTCTACACATACGTCTACACATACGTCTACACATACGTCTACACATACGTCTACACATACCTCTACACATACGTCTACACATACGTCTACACATACCTCTACACATACGTCTACACATACCTCTACACATACGTCTACACATACGTCTACACATACGTCTACACATACGTCTACACATACGTCTACACATACCTCTACACATACCTCTACACATACGTCTACACATACGTCTACACATACGTCTACACATACGTCTACACATACCTCTACACATACCTCTACACATACGTCTACACATACGCATACACATACCACTACACATACGTCTACACATACCACTACACATACCTCTACACATACGTCTACACATACCTCTACACATACGTCTACACATACCTCTACACATACGTCTACACATACGCATACACATACCACTACACATACGTCTACACATACCACTACACATACCTCTACACATACGTCTACACATACCTCTACACATACGTCTACACATACCTCTACACATACCTCTACACATACCTCTACACATACGTCTACACATACGCATACACATACCACTACACATACGTCTACACATACCACTACACATACCTCTACACATACGTCTACACATACCTCTACACATACGTCTACACATACCTCTACACATACGTCTACACATACGTCTACACATACGTCTACACATACCTCTACACATACGTCTACACATACGTCTACACATACCTCTACACATACCTCTACACATACGCATACACATACCACTACACATACCTCTACACATACCTCTACACATACGTCTACACATACCTCTACACATACGTCTACACATACGTCTACACATACGTCTACATATACGTCTACACATACCTCTACACATACGTCTACACATACGTCTACACATACCACTACACATACCTCTACACATACGTCTACACATACCTCTACACATACGTCTACACATACCTCTACACATACGTCTACACATACCTCTACACATACCTCTACACATACCTCTACACATACGTCTACACATACGCATACACATACCACTACACATACGTCTACACATACCACTACACATACCTCTACACATACGTCTACACATACCTCTACACATACGTCTACACATACCTCTACACATACGTCTACACATACGTCTACACATACGTCTACACATACCTCTACACATACGTCTACACATACCTCTACACATACGTCTACACATACCTCTACACATACGTCTACACATACGTCTACACATACGTCTACACATACGTCTACACATACGTCTACACATACGTCTACACATACGTCTACACATACCTCTACACATACGTCTACACATACCACTACACATACCTCTACACATACGTCTAGACATACGTCTACACATACGTCTACACATACCACTACACATACCTCTACACATACGTCTACACATACCTCTACACATACGTCTACACATACCTCTACACATACGTCTACACATACGTCTACACATACGTCTACACATACCTCTACACATACGTCTACACATACGTCTACACATACCTCTACACATACCTCTACACATACGCATACACATACCACTACACATACCTCTACACATACGTCTACACATACGTCTACACATACCTCTACACATACCTCTACACATACGCATACACATACCACTACACATACCTCTACACATACCTCTACACATACCTCTACACATACGTCTACACATACCTCTACACATACCTCTACACATACCTCTACACATACGTCTACACATACGCATACACATACCACTACACATACGTCTACACATACCACTACACATACCTCTACACATACGTCTACACATACCTCTACACATACGTCTGCACATACCTCTACACATACGTCTACACATACCTCTACACATACCTCTGCACATACCTCTACACATACGTCTACACATACGTCTACACATACGTCTACACATACGTCTACACATACGTCTACACATACCTCTACACATACGTCTACACATACCTCTACACATACCTCTACACACACGTCTACACATACCTCTACACATACGTCTACACATACGTCTACACATACCTCTACACATACCTCTACACATACGTCTACACATACCTCTACACATACCTCTACACATACCTCTACACATACCTCTACACATACGTCTACACATACGTCTACACATACGTCTACACATACGTCTACACATACCTCTACACATACCTCTACACATACCTCTACACATACGTCTACACATACCTCTACACATACGTCTACACATACCACTACACATACCTCTACACATACGTCTACACATACGTCTACACATACGTCTACACATACCACTACACATACCTCTACACATACCTCTACACATACGTCTACACATACCTCTACACATACGTCTACACATACGTCTACACATACGTCTACACATACCTCTACACATACGTCTACACATACGTCTACACATACCTCTACACATACGTCTACACACACGTCTACACATACGTCTACACATACCACTACACATACCTCTACACATACCTCTACACATACGTCTACACATACGTCTACACATACGTCTACACATACCTCTACACATACGTCTACACATACCTCTACACATACGTCTACACATACGTCTACACATACGTCTACACATACGTCTACACATACCTCTACACATACGTCTACACATACCTCTACACATACCTATACACATACCACTACACATACCTCTACACATACGTCTACACATACGTCTACACATACGTCTACACATACCTCTACACATACCTCTACACATACCACTACACATACCTCTACACATACCTCTGCACATACCACTACACATACGTCTACACATACCTCTGCACATACCTCTACACATACCTCTACACATACGTCTACACATACGTCTACACATACCTCTACACATACCTCTACACATACCTCTACACATACCTCTACACATACCTCTACACATACGTCTACACATACGTCTACACATACCTCTACACATACCTCTACACATACCTCTACACATACCTCTACACATACCACTACACATACCTCTACACATACCTCTGCACATACCACTACACATACGTCTACACATACCTCTGCACATACCTCTACACATACCTCTACACATACGTCTACACATACGTCTACACATACGTCTACACATACCTCTACACATACCACTACACATACGTCTACACATACCACTACACATACGTCTACACATACCTCTACACATACGTCTACACATACCATTACACATACCTCTACACATACCTCTGCACATACCACTACACATACCTCTACACATACGTCTACACATACGTCTACACATACGTCTACACATACCTCTACACATACCACTACACATACGTCTACACATACCACTACACATACCTCTACACATACGTCTACACATACCACTACACATACCTCTACACATACGTCTACACATACGTCTACACATACCTCTACACATACCTCTACACATACCTCTACACATACCTCTACACATACCACTACACATACCTCTACACATACCTCTGCACATACCACTACACATACGTCTACACATACCTCTGCACATACCTCTACACATACCTCTACACATACGTCTACACATACGTCTACACATACCACTACACATACCTCTACACATACGTCTACACATACCTCTACACATACCTCTACACATACCTCTACACATACCACTACACATACCTCTACACATACCTCTGCACATACCACTACACATACGTCTACACATACCTCTGCACATACCTCTACACATACCTCTACACATACGTCTACACATACGTCTACACATACCACTACACATACCTCTACACATACGTCTACACATACCTCTACACATACCTCTACACACACGTCTACACATACCTCTACACATACCTCTACACATACGTCTACACATACCTCTACACATACCTCTACACATACGTCTACACATACCTCTACACATACGTCTACACATACCTCTACACATACGTCTACACATACCTCTACACATACCTCTACACATACCTCTACACATACCTCTACACATACCTCTACACATACGTCTACACATACGCATACACATACGTGTAGGTATGCGTGTTCCCACGAGAAGATACGTGTGTATTAAGTTCGTCATAAAAGTTAAAACAGATACGGATACATCACAATTATGAAAGAGTAATATATACAAAATATTCGTATTAATTCAACGTATTAACTCCATGTTAATGTGCGGTAATCAATTTTTATTTTGTTTTCGGATTATTTTTTATATAGATATTATCTATATATATTTATTAGGGTGGAGTGAATTTTGAAATATTATGGCGGTCTGGTTATGTCTCGCGATAGTGATTTAAGGTTAATGGTGAATTTATTTACATTATTGAACTCCACATATATCTCGATATACGTGAGTATATTGAAATATGCGAAATCACCTATTTAAAATAGCTAAGCGTACAATTAAAGAGTGGAGTCAATGCGAGATCGTAACACTGGCGAGATTGACGCAATAGTGACGTCACCGTGTTGAGGAGTGATACAGTCGTAGAGCTAGAGAGACATAGAG
The DNA here is from genome assembly GCA_964019155.1 of Osedax fenrisi. Classification (NCBI taxonomy): domain Eukaryota; kingdom Metazoa; phylum Annelida; class Polychaeta; order Sabellida; family Siboglinidae; genus Osedax; species Osedax fenrisi. The sequence goes on from OZ025242.1 coordinate 18,618,128, forward strand.
TGATATTGCGCAATGCCTGGCAGCGTAAGCCAATGCGGAAATAACAAATCAGCCATCAGCGGTGACCACATATTAAAATATAATATTCTTTTGATCGTAACTTTTTATTATTAATTATATCTAAAATAGTTAAAATATGAAACTTATATTACTTTTGTGTCCTCTTTCCAATGGTATTAATAGTTTTATTCTATCTACAAAATAAAAAACCAAATAGGTCAAATCCGCCATTTTGCGGTGACCAAATTAGATAGACGCTTTCCGATGTCAGATACCTTGTTTACTACTCTATTTCTAGGTCACGTGTGAACATCACGTGTGAATCCGTACACAGGAAGTAGTTCGTGCCACTATAATGTAGTTAGGCATATACACATCATATGTAAATATGACTAGTATTAATGTCCCTATGCAACATATATATGTGTGGGTGTTTATATCCATATATAAATAATAAATCATATATATATATATATATATATATATATCCACTTGTACAAGCAGAGTAATATTTATTTAATATAACAAAATGTATTTAATATTTAAGTGTACGCCGTACATAATGTGTGCTTATGTAATGTGATGTAATGTGATGTAATGTGATGTAATGTTTAGTAGGCGTGCTAGTCTCAATGGGCACACGCCTCTCTCCCCTGTCTCTCCCTCTACTCCCCCCCATATATCCCCTCCCTCCCTCCCTCTATCCCCCCTCCCTCCCTCCCCCCACTCCCTCTTTTACCGGCTAGACGAGCTCGTGTTATAATACAATCGTGCAGATTAGCACTATTGTATTATAACACTCTCTAGTCTAGCCGTAGAGAGGGAGTGGGGGTATATATGTTGACATATTATCATCCATATACGTATATATATATACGTATAAATATATGTATATATATACGTTATTTATTTAGATACACCTATAGGTGTGGATATCACATCTACGTAAACAACTTCTTCATTCGTCACGAGAGAGATATCAATGATACCCTGACGGGCGCGCCTCAAGTATAGATACTCTATTGTTATAGGTCACGTGTCTTAGAGGTCACGTGTCATAGAGGTCACGAGTGATGACGTCTATAGACGCGAACATCCGCATACAGTATATGTCTTAACGTGTAGGTTTGTGGGTGTGTGTGCGCGACGTATAATGTAGACATACAATGTAGACATATAATGTAGACATACAATGTAGACATACCATGTAGACATATAATGTATACATACAATGTAGACATACAATGTAGACATACAATGTAGACAATAATGTAGACAATAATGTAGAAATACAATGTAGACATATAATGTATACAATGTAGACATACCATGTAGACATATAATGTATACAATATAGATATACAATGTATACATACAATGTAGACATACAATGTAGAAATAAAATGTAGACAATAATGTAGACAATAATGTAGAAATACAATGTAGACATATAATGTATACATACAATGTAGACATACCATGTAGACATATAATGTATACAATATAGATATACAATGTATACATACAATGTAGACATACAATGTAGACATACAATGTAGACATACAATGTAGACATACAATGTAGACATACAATGTAGACAATAATGTAGACAATAATGTAGAAATACAATGTAGACATATAATGTATACATACAATGTAGACATACCATGTAGACATATAATGTATACATACAATGTAGACATACCATGTATACATACAATGTAGACATACAATGTAGACATACAATGTAGATAATAATGTAGACAATACAATGTAGACATACAATGTAGACAATAATGTAGACAATACAATGTAGACATACAATGTAGACATAAAATGTAGACATACCATGTATACATACAATGTAGACATACCATGTAGACATATAATGTATACATACAATGTAGACATACAATGTAGACTTACAATGTAGACATAAAATGTAGACATAAAATGTAGACATACAATATTGACATACAATGTAGACATACCATGTAGACATATAATGTATACAATATAGATATACAATGTATACATACAATGTAGACATACAATGTAGACTTACAATGTAGACATAAAATGTATACATACAATATAGACATACAATGTAGACATACAATGTATACATACAATGTATATATATAATGTAGACATACAATGTCGACATACAATGTAGACATATAATGTATACATACAATGTAGACATATAATGTAGAAATACAATGTAGACATACCATGTAGACATACAATGTAGACATACCATGTAGACATATAATGTATACAATATAGATATACAATGTATACATACAATGTAGACATACAATGTAGACTTACAATGTAGACATAAAATGTAGACATAAAATGTAGACATACAATATTGACATACAATGTAGACATAACATGTAGACATACAATGTAGACATAAAATGTAGACATACAATATTGACATACAATGTAGACATAACATGTAGACATACAATGTAGACATACAATGTAGACATACCATGTAGACATACAATGTAGACATACCATGTAGACATATAATGTATACAATATAGATATACAATGTATATATATAATGTAGACATACAATGTATACATACAATGTAGAAATACAATGTCGACATACAATGTAGACATATAATGTATACATACAATGTAGACATATAATGTAGAAATACAATGTAGACATACCATGTAGACATACAATGTAGACATACCATGTAGACATATAATGTATACAATATAGATACACAATGTATACATACAATGTAGACATACAATGTAGACTTACAATGTAGACATAAAATGTATACATACAATATAGACATACAATGTAGACATAAAATGTAGACATACAATATTGACATACAATGTAGACATAACATGTAGACATACAATGTAGACATACAATGTAGACACACCATGTAGACATACAATGTAGACATACCATGTAGACATATAATGTATACAATATTGACATACAATGTAGACATAACATGTAGACATACAATGTAGACATACAATGTAGACATACAATGTAGACTTACAATGTAGACATAACATGTAGACATACAATGTAGACATACAATGTATACATACAATGTAGACATACAATGTAGACTTACAATATAGATATACAATGTAATACATTGGATGTATACATTGAATGTATACATACAATGTAGACATAAAATGTAGACATACAATATTGACATACAATGTAGACATAACATGTAGACATACAATGTAGACTTACAATGTAGACATATAATGTAGAAATACAATGTAGACATACCATGTAGACATACAATGTAGACTTACAATGTAGACATATAATGTATACAATATAGATATACAATGTAGACATACAATGTAGACATACAATGTATACATACAATGTATATATATAATGTAGACATACAATGTATACATACAATGTATAAATACAATGTCGACATACAATGTAGACATATAATGTATACATACAATGTAGACATACAATGTAGACATACCATGTAGACATACAATGTAGACATACCATGTAGACATATAATGTATACAGTATAGATATACAATGTATACATACAATGTAGACATAAAATGTATACATAAAATGTAGACATACAATATAGACATACAATGTAGACATACAATGTAGACATACAATGTAGACATACAATGTAGACATACAATGTAGACATACAATGTAGACATACAATGTAGACATACAATATAGACATAACATGTAGACATACAATGCAGACATACAATGTAGACATAACATATAGACATACAATGTAGACATATAATGTAGAAATCACAGGTACGCATGCACTACATGATGTCGTGACCTAAGTAAGACACATCACGTGACCTACATAAGACGTAACACGTGACCTACGTAATACGAAACACGTGACCTAATTGAAACATACGTCATAACGTCATAATGTAATAAAGAGTGGCACCGCGTCACGTGACCAAGGTATAGTATTGCATCACGCTGACCACTGCTACTGCTGACCACTGCTACTGCTGACCACTAGGTGTTACGTAATACTAGTAGTGGCGACACCTGGATGATGTAATCACGAGCAGAACGTGTACGCTCGTGTGGTACACGTTAACGTGCACTATCTATCGCTTACTATAGTAAACAGCCATAGAGTATAGAGTGTAAAGTTATAACTTTTTCTATATTTAACGTGTTCGTTTTCGAATCTTGCATCTCAGCCGATGTGGTTGAACCACCGACATATTTATTTAATTTATTTAAACATAATATTAATGTTATCAACCATTTAAAATCATTAATGGACATGACCTTCATAAAGTGACCAACCATTCCTATATTAGCGTGCGGTATTCGTCGTGGAAGTGATTATTGTTCAATGGAAGAGAACAGTATTTCGCGTACTCTTTGTTAACGTGTATAACCACGCTGTCTCCACGTCGCCAATGTCATGACCTCTAAACGCTAATTACGCTAATTACCGGATGTATATTAGAGATATATCGTAAAGTGATTCGTAAATTATTGATATATATATAACTGAACATCATTGTAAAGTTTCGAGACTTCTCGAGGAGCTCCTAATACGTTCACAATGCACCCATTGTTATATACACTGGTATACCGGTATCGGGGTAGGGTAGGGCGTACTAATATAGGGGTAGCAAAGCTCGTACACAAACCTATGTCATTAACATATCGTACGATGTGCACCGATATTATCACCAGTATTGTTTTAACGACGACTAAATATAGTCCTCGGGTCGGCTGTGTCGGTCCGAGGCTCTCGTGTTCTCTCGTGTTCTCTCGTGTTCTCTCGTGTTACGTCGGCTTTTGATGCCGAGGTTTATTTTATCGCTCGATTTATTACGCTTTTCTTCCTCTAACTATCGCGTGGCATGTCGGGTGATGCGTCACGTGACTACTATAATCACGTGACTAGACGTCACGTGATATACTGCACGTAATATGTACACCAATATATATATATATATATATATATATATATATATATATATATATATATATATATATATACGTTGTATTATATATATATGCATGCTCGAATATGAAAATATTAATGCGTATATTTTAATTTCATAAATAACGCCACCATGGTATACATGCATTCATACATTAAAGAGTATATATATATAATTATATATATATATTAGAATCAAATAGAGTTTAAACACTCAAAGCAAAGCTTGACTAGGTATTTTCCCACTCAACTTGATAACAACATTACAAGAATACAAAATAACATTTTTTTTTTTTTTATTTATATATTATATATAAGAAAATTATAAAATGACAATAACTTATTTTAAAATTTCAATTTTGTATATCATTAAAACTATAATTTTGTATATATATACTATTTTTTATTTATAGATATATATAACTATATACTATTTAGAGCGCTTAGAAATTCCGGTCCTACTCTATCTATGTCCGTCCTTCCTACCATCCGCTATGTGATTCTCGGCTACGCGAGTTCCCAGATTCGTTATGTTGTACCCGTATCATCCTTATATTATTATGTTATCTAATTGTTATCGGGAAATGTTGTTGCGTAAATACATTATGATGTTCATTCCGTGCGAGCGAAGCGGCTTAAATGAGCCTGTTTTAAAGTGCTTAAAAAATCTCACATCATCATCATCATATATGTTATGACTAATACAATGGCTGAATATAATACTAGATATAATCATAAATGTAGACTAATACAGACATATAGAACACAATATATCCTATACGGTGTATACATAATCGTGCTGTAATCTTATGGACCATATACCTAAACACCGTTAACTACACCTCTCTACCTATATATAGGTATACTATAGATATACAGTCAACTCTCGATAAGTCGGACTACGGATGAGTCGGACTTCTCGATAAGTCGGACACATTTAGTTGGTTTGGTTGGATTTGTATCTAGTTCCATGTTAAATTAATCGGATAAGTCGGATACGTTGGATTGGATAAGTCGGACTTTTCTATAAGTCGGACACATATTATTGTCATTTTGATAATTTTTATACTGGATAAGTCGGACTTTTCATAAATTGTCAGAAATGTTTACTTTAAATAATGAATATTATAATTTTAGTAAGTAATATTATTGAATACAACATTTGATGTTGTTGATTGTTGCATAATTCCACATTTCGGTAACCCTTTAACTCACGCTGCGCATCTCATGTGTTATTTGCATGAAATTCTGAATCTCGGATAAGTCGGACATCTCGCTAAGTCGGACACTTTTCCCGGTCCGTTGCGAGTCCGACTTATCGGGAGTTGACTGTACTATATAGTTTATATACTAACATATTTTTCTGAGGATATATCCTAAAGTATTCGAAGTATATTTCGGAAAATATTTTCTACACATCTACACCTTTATCTATATATATATATATATATATATATATATATATATATATATATATATATATATATATATATATATATATATATATATATATATATATGTGTGTGTGTATCCGTTATTCGTATTGTATTCATTATATATAGATATATGATATTTCAATAAATAAATATTATTATTATTATTATCGAGGAGTTTTTTAATAATATTATTGTATGTTTATTATATTATCTAAATCATGTTCTACTCTTTATAAAGAATATAAACTTATAAATTATTTATTAATTATAATTGTATTATTTTTAATTAATTTATTCTTTTATTACATCTATATATTTATATTTAAGAGTTAGTAGAATAATGAATGAATTTGTTTTTTTTTTGTATTTCGTTGACTCATAATTCATAAATTTGTCATATTTTATATCGGGTAGTTTGGATGTATTTGCTGGCTCCAAATGTTACCAGTGTATATACTATTGGTGAAAGTATATTCCCTAAGGTTTTGGACTTGATGAACCCACATTCGGAAAGTTGATATACTATGGTTGTTTATGATTTGTGAGTTGATGATTTATTTTAATAATTGAATTTTGTACTCTATTTTTTGTTCTACTATTTCTTGTTTTTAATTATATTCCTATATACTTTTTTATCCTCGTAATCATAAAAGGGTGAAAGACTTGATAAGCTCTGCTTCTTCCTTCACCCATGGGTGCCTGCAGGCAATTGCCAAATCTGATTTTATTATTATTATATATATATATATATTAACATACTTATATGTTATATATGTATATTAACACATGAATATTAACATATACGTATCCAGTTGTACACACGAGTAACGATACAAACGTAGTGGAAGTTATGCGTCATCACTCTTCATTCATGAAGCATGAATCACGCAATGCATAAACTGCATACGACGGACCAAAACGCATAACCTGCAGTTTTTTAAAATATATATATAAAAGTGAGTATTATACTTATAAGTATAATTATCACTTTTGAATACATCAATCAAGATGGATATATAATCTTAGTAGATATTCGAGATAGAAAACCTTCAATTAATTTAAATAATTATGAATGATATATATATTTTATTCGTATGCATTAAGTATAGACGTAATTTTATATACAATTTTATTAATAAAATTATGTAAATTAATCATAATTGTCTTATTATATATATAAAAGAAAATATAGTAATTAAGAAAGATAAAACTATTAAGAACAACAAATAAATAAATAACAATAAGAACACTGAAACAATAAGACGATCAACATATAATACTAAACAAATTACAAAATTATATCTGGTATATATATTAATGTTAAAAACAAATTGATACATATACATTATAGAATACTACTAATAATATATATATATATAGTCAGTTATTAATGTATAATACTCTATTGTTATTGTTATTTTTATTGTTTTTTCGGTGGAGTCCTTTCATCCCATCCAGAAATTTAGATGAAGTTTCCACTTATAACCATATGGCTCTAATGTCCCTTCGAAGCCGCTCCCATGTTAAGGCATCCATGGTTTTAACGAGAGCCGATAATTATCATAAATTATAATTTATTTATATACAATTATATAATAATAATACTAAATATTATTTAAGGCCTATCGTATTTGTCCGTACTAGGCTCGAACCCGCGAATTACTGATTGTGTGTATGACGCCTTAGCCATGGCTAGTTGCAACTGAGATACACGGGTAGTTATAAATATATCAGAATCCTCGCTAACTCATGCTTATTACAAATGCTAGTTTGCTTGTGTACCTACATGCACTAATACTTCGATATCTCAGAAACTCGATATATTATTAAGAGCTTCACTTAAAATTCGCTTACGAAATCGTACTGCATATTGCTATACTATATATATATATATATATATATATATATATATATATATATATATATACATATATATATATACATATATATATATATATATTATATAATACTATACTATATTATAGTATCTGTATACATATTACTATTATCATGTTTCCTCTCTGTATATGTAAACAAATGACTACTAATATCATCATTTGACCCAATTAATGGACCTCTATAAACTCCCCTATATCATCATGCATGATTTCACATATTTCACATGTGAATACATACCCCTGCTCTACACTTTTAACAATAATGGAATTCAAAACCTTTTAATTTATAAAATATCAATAGGTAAAGGGTTTCGTTTACCAAACCCTTTAATAGTATTTCATAGGAAACTAAAGGGTTTGTCGAAACCCTTTAATACCTTAACTTTGCACATATAAAGGTGTCTCTTTAGTTAATATAATAGCTTTAAAAACCCTTTACTTTATAAAATATCAATAAAACCATCCATAAGGTATATATAACCATCCATAGGGTATATATATAACCCTCTATAGATTTATAAATAAGGAATAAACTTCACACCTATACTCGTAACATCACAAATACTGACATTTAAAAAGAAAGTATACTTTCTATACCTATAGGTATATAAGTGCTTACTTCTAAATACAGAACTTACGGTATGCTGCATAATATAATAATATCTCACTACAGAAATGTATTCACTTATTGAATATATCACATCAGGCATTTTGTGCATGCAACATATGTATTGTTATGATCTATTTGTTTACCATCCGTCATTATTTCTATGAGCTAATGTGTATTCATATCTACGATTGTATTGTTTGATGGCTTTACTCCCTTGTTCGTATTCTATTTTTAGTATTGTTATTACTATTAGTATTGATATTATTTTTTTAATACTCATGATTAGTTATAATACCTGCATATTTATTTATATAAGCTACAATACAGCATACCGCATACACAAACACACACACAAAAACACACACAATATATACACACAATGCATTAATATCTGTACTTAGTGAGACAGGACAATGCGCCGCGCTCTAATAACACAATATACCCATTGTTGTCCATTGTTAAACCTCACACGTCATCTTTCTATTGTTTTATAAATATGTGCGATAAATAGGTACATATATATATATATATATATATATATATGGTTATTGTTATGTATTCTAAAGCATGGGTATACCCTCCCTTTTGTCTTCATTTTTATTGTACTCTATTTATTTTATTTTTGTTTCCTTCTCATGACGCCCATAACCACCACGTGATTTTGTAGTAAATAAACCATTTTTAAATAAAAATAAAAAATATATAATATAAGGGAATGTAAGTATACTTATATGTGATGTCTCTTATTATCAAGATATAAGACATTCTACATTCAAGTGCGCAATGCTTTATAATAACCTATAGAAATTGCGTGAGATATGCTGTGATATATGCTGTGATATATGCTGTGAGATATGTTGTAAGATATGCTGTGAGATATGCTGTGAGATAAGCTTATAAGCCGTTCTCTTATTCCATTTCTTGATTCCACAATTTACAAACTATGCATAATTATATATCCACTGATACTAGAATTAACGCGTTCCGCTCTAATTTTTATGTATCGTACGATTCAGTCTGAGTCTGAGTCACTCAGATACACCTAATGGACTATATATTACTGAGGAACAAGTTGCTTACTTAAGAAGGTCCATGATTCATGATATTATTAATAATGTTTACATAACTTTATGGTGTTTATTAGTATATATATATATGTTTACGCGTTCTAAATTAGTTTAAAGTTGAGGTTAATTCCGGTAAATAAACATTCTGATGGGTTGATATTAATTCAGATTGATCTATTCTAATTAGAGGTTTATTAATAATATGAAAGGCTTTATTCAATATATATATATATACTATAAGAGTAATAAAAGCAGTTATAGTATACTTTAGTATTAATACTATAATTATAAAAAATAAACTATAGTAGTTAATATAGGAATACTTACTGGAATATGTTGGACGCGAAGAAATAAAGTAATTTAAAAGATCATAAATGATCAGCTATTATTACGTTCCTATTAGTACATTCCTATAGGTATATTATTTATAGAACTAATATATCTATATATATATATATATATATATATATATATATATATATATATATATATTGTGTCATTTCTATTGTGATGTTCCTATTATGGCGATATCTATTTATATTGTTTCTATTGTTTACTTTAAAACTGGTCTCCGAATAGGGTTTTTTGTTATGGTTTAGTGATGTGGCGATATGATTGTGGTTGTTTGTGATGTCTATTTATAGATAGGTAGTACTTACGTAGTGGTAGGTGTTGTATATCGTGATAATATGTGAAGGCCATATCACTAGGCAACAGTAGGTACCTAATTGAGGGGCGCAACTCGTGTTATCATGAACACAATGTATATTCTATTGTATATGAGAACACATGTTTAATCGATTACTGTTACACATATATATATATATATATATATATATATATTATATATATATATATCTAAAAAGTGAACTTTTTATAATATCACACGTGATGTAAATATCTAATAAATTATGTTTTGTAGACCTTATTTTTCAAAATAGTATTCAAAATATTAAAAATTATACGAATATAGATTTTATGATAACATTATGAATAGGATACTACTCGATCGAGTGAAATAAGTTTAAAACTATTACCAGCTGTCATATAATATTGTTTATTTATAAATATTTACTTATATATAAGTTGAATTTATAAATATATATATATATATATATATATATACATGTATACTTGAATTTTCTGATTGATTAATTTCAGTTTACTATTTATTATTTATACATCAACATTTCATTTGACCTATTTCTATATTATTATATATTATTACTATATATTATTATTATATTATTATTATTCCCAAAAGGAAACAGAAATTAAATCATTTAGGGGAAAGTAACCTAATACAGATACTTTAATAATAAATAGTCTTAACATTTTATGAATAATTTTATTCAAAAATTACAATATATTAATATTATATGATTATAGATATTATTGTGATTTTAAAATTGTATTTAATCCTTTAATTCCATAGATAACGGGTGTGTCCGTATTCGATACCCATGTCCGAATACAGACATCCTGTGTTATAATACGGACACCCTATATACCACTAGATGAACTATATAGTATTGGTGAATCAATCAGACAAGTTACATTTACATTATTTATAATTAATTTTATGAATAATTTATTCTAATTTAATTAGTTAATAATTTATTTATTTTTATTATTTGTTTAATTAATTTTTAATCTATTCTGATTTTTATGAAAATTAGAATAGTTCATACGCTACGCGCTGATTGGTTATAGGGTGTCTATATTAAGACATATAGAGTATCCGTATTGAGGACTTATATGATCTCTAGATATATGCTTATAACTCAATGAATATTTGATAACAAATATAGAAATTAAATATATATTTTTTAGAATGCTTTATTTTGTAATATAGTGTTATATTTTATATCGATACATTTGTATATTATTGAGAATGTTTTAAGTTGACATTTGTTTTCATAAATTTAAAAACGTAATAAAAAAAATCACTTTATTTGATATATCAACTATAATTTGAATAATTACAAAATAAAAAAAAATGTTAGACTATTTATATAATTATGTATATTTTATTTATTACAATTTTGTTTGTAGGATTTTTGGTTTCTGAGATACCGAGAGTGTCCGTATTCGGGCACTATCCGTATTCGGTTACTTTCCCCTATGAATATATGTAAAATAAAATGAACTATTCGATATCTCAGAAAAAATCAGTATTAGCATGAAGTAAAGGTCACATTTCAAGGTTATGTTTAAACTGTAATGATAAGATTGCGTACGCTAGCTCCATATATATATATGGATATAGGACGATATACGGTATTCGATACTGTTATTTATACATATATACAGCATAGATAGATGTAGATGTATTGTATTTAGTTGTAAAACCCCTCCGTAATATATACAATTAATATTCTCGGAAGTGTTATTAGCGATAGTGTTTACATATTAATAATAATTATTATTATGATACTAATAGTAATAGTAGTAATAATAACAATGATAACAATAACTAATATGAGCATATAGGGGCACTGAAACAGGGGGGATATGTCCCCCCACTTTAAAATCTAGGGGGACCTCCTATGTATTTGTCCCCCATATTCGGTTACTTTCCCCTAATAATTAACATACACTAAAATGTGTTCAGATACATATATATTATTTCTTTATATTTTATAATTTGTATAGTATTTATATTTTGTTTATAATATATATACAATATATTATATAGTACATATTATTATTGTATATAATTTGTTATAATATATATATATATATATATATATATATATATATATATATATATATATATATATATATATATTATCATATATAACTGTGTATAAATAAATGATAGTCTATTTAAAACCATGGATACCTTAACACGATATCGGCTTCGAAGGGACATTAGAGCCATATGTTTATAAGTGTAAACTTCATTTAAGTTCGTATATGGGATGAAAATACTCCTTCAAAATAAAATAAAAATATATATATATATAATTTGTAATAACCTATATGTAAATAAAATTACCATAAATTTACCATAAAATAACTATTTACTTTGAACTCGATTTTCACATAAGTTTATTTTTCTCATACATACCAACATTAAACACCCTAAGATTTTTGTTTACATCTTATGAATGTTATTAAAATCTTCACTATTATAAAGATATTTAATTGTATTTATATGAGAAAGGTCGTTTTTTACGTTAACTATCATATATGATATATGTTAAACTGCGTAGGTGACCCAGTTGGTCAAGGCGTAAGACACACAGGTAGTATACTATAGGAAACGTGGTCCAAGACCCGTCCGGTCAGTTACAATATGTCTAACATAATATCTAGAAGTGATATGATGATGATGATGATGATGGTGAAATACGGTTTATTATGCACTAAAATAGGGCTATCTAGACCCCGTCGATCGTGTGGGAAGAACATAATAATCAGATAATAATACAATAACAATTAGATAATAATAATAATAATAAGTTGGAGATAAAACGAGACAGAAATACTAAGTTGGAAGATTTAGTGATTAGAGGTAGAGAGAAAAGAATAAGTCAGATTTATGAATCTTGTTTGAAATCTAATAGAACGGGTGGTTGGAGGGATGGAATTCCATAGAGTGGAACCAGAATTTCTAAAAGATCAAATGCAGGGAAGTTTTACTAGAGTTCCGGGAGATATGGAGCATTTTTGTAACGAATATAGAGTAGTAGTAGTAGTAGTAGTAGTAGTAGTAGTAGTAGTAGTAGTAGTAGTAGTAGTAGTAGTAGTAGTAGTAGTAGTAGTAGTAGTAGTAGTAGTAGTAGTAGTAGTAGTAGTAGTAGTAGTAGTAGTAGTAGTAGTAGTAGTAGTAGTAGTAGTAGTAGTAGTAGTAGTAGTAGTAGTAGTAGTAGTAGTAGTAGTAGTAGTAGTAGTAGTAGTAGTAGTAGTAGTAGTAGTAGTAGTAGTAGTAGTAGTAGTAGTAGTAGTAGTAGTAGTAGTAGTAGTAGTAGTAGTAGTAGTAGTAGTAGTAGTAGTAGTAGTAGTAGTAGTAGTAGTAGTAGTAGTAGTAGTAGTAGTAGTAGTAGTAGTAGTAGTAGTAGTAGTAGTAGTAGTAGTAGTAGTAGTAGTAGTAGTAGTAGTAGTAGTAGTAGTAGTAGTAGTAGTAGTAGTAGTAGTAGTAGTAGTAGTAGTAGTAGTAGTAGTAGTAGTAGTAGTAGTAGTAGTAGTAGTAGTAGTAGTAGTAGTAGTAGTAGTAGTAGTAGTAGTAGTAGTAGTAGTAGTAGTAGTAGTAGTAGTAGTAGTAGTAGTAGTAGTAGTAGTAGTAGTAGTAGTAGTAGTAGTAGTAGTAGTAGTAGTAGTAGTAGTAGTAGTAGTAGTAGTAGTAGTAGTAGTAGTAGTAGTAGTAGTAGTAGTAGTAGTAGTAGTAGTAGTAGTAGTAGTAGTAGTAGTAGTAGTAGTAGTAGTAGTAGTAGTAGTAGTAGTAGTAGTAGTAGTAGTAGTAGTAGTAGTAGTGGTAGTGGTAGTGGTAGTGGTAGTGGTAGTGGTAATGGTAGTGGTAGTGGTAGTGGTAGTGGTAGTGGTAGTGGTAGTAGTAGTAGTAGTAGTAGTAGTAGTAGTAGTAGTAGTAGTAGTAGTAGTAGTAGTAGTAGTAGTAGTAGTAGTAGTAGTAGTAGTAGTAGTAGTAGTAGTAGTAGTAGTAGTAGTAGTAGTAGTAGTAGTAGTAGTAGTAGTAGTAGTAGTAGTAGTAGTAGTAGTAGTAGTAGTAGTAGTAGTAGTAGTAGTAGTAGTAGTAGTAGTAGTAGTAGTAGTAGTAGTAGTAGTAGTAGTAGTAGTAGTAGTAGTAGTAGTAGTAGTAGTAGTAGTAGTAGTAGTAGTAGTAGTAGTAGTAGTAGTAGTAGTAGTAGTAGTAGTAGTAGTAGTAGTAGTAGTAGTAGTAGTAGTAGTAGTAGTAGTAGTAGTAGTAGTAGTAGTAGTAGTAGTAGTAGTAGTAGTAGTAGTAGTAGTAGTAGTAGTAGTAGTAGTAGTAGTAGTAGTAGTAGTAGTAGTAGTAGTAGTAGTAGTAGTAGTAGTAGTAGTAGTAGTAGTAGTAGTAGTAGTAGTAGTAGTAGTAGTAGTAGTAGTAGTAGTAGTAGTAGTAGTAGTAGTAGTAGTAGTAGTAGTAGTACAGGGCAATACAATGCCGATGACTCACTAATGATGAGTGTGATAATAATAGTAATATTAATAACAGTAGCGCTACGTAAACAATAGGGTGACATTGTAATGTATGTTATGTGTGTAGGTATGTGTGTATGTATGTGATTGTATGTGTGTGTGCAATATAGCTACATTATAATAATATTATTAATAAGTTTATATATATATAATATATATAATATAATAATATAAAAGACATATGACTCACTATATATATATATATAGTAATTATTGCTTTGATTATTTAGCTAGTTGTCATCGAGGAGTCCTTTCTGGCAAATATACTACTAACCATAGCCCTTAAGCGACCCATTGTTGGGTAATAATCTTCGATAGTAAATATTTGTCGGTTAAATCAAGTTATTAATTTTTCGCGAGCAAAATAACTATAAAAATTGAATAATTCCAGCGTGTTTATCGTTATATTTTATTTAAATAACTATATATATATATTTATATATATATATATATTTATATATATATATATATATATATATATATGTGGATTTCTTATAGATACACGGTGTACCGATACTAAAGGTTTCATCACACATACACTACAGTGTACTATAGCGGATGTTGATGTTTCCATTCGTTACCATGCCAACGTTGCAGTGGATCTCAAGTAGTATACTACTTCATATACGTATACGCGACTTCTTAAAATTATAATTAATGTTATATATTTTATAAATATTTGTAATGGCACCCTATATTATAGGATTGCTTAAATGTAGAAAAGCATAATCATAATTATACAAGTATAGTTATACATATTTGTACCTACCCGTACCTTTACCAGCCGTTATAATTATATATCGTACAGTGAACGACGTACAGTGTAAAGTCGCCTATAGGTCATTGTACGTCGTACATTGTATGTCGTACATTGTATGTCGTACATGTGCCTGTAAGACACACAATGTACGACAGACACACATCGTACAGTGTAGCTATACTTATACACGTAGGTACTTATACTCGTACTTAGTACTGTACTTGTACTTCTTAGTGCACCTATAGGTACTATATATAGTTACCTACTTATATGTTAAGCATGTATTCTACTATAGGTAAATATTAATAATAATATTTAAAAATCATTCCTATATATATATAATATCATAACCATATATTAGTTATAAATAGAAATTTAATATAAATCGAAAAAAGTAATAGCACTTTCATTTTTTTTATAGATTTACGTAAGAGAAATATTATGTAACAGAGATTCATTAATAGTATATTATGTAATAGTGTATTATGTAGTATTGTGTAATAATTGTATTCCTGCATAACACTATATATATACACCTAAGTAGGTATGTTTAGAACAACTTGAAAACGTGACTATATATAGCCATATCTGTCTAGATTATTATGTTCAATTATCTAATTAATGTTTACTAATTAGTAAATATATGTAGGGTGTGTGTAGATATGTATGTATGTCTATATACCTAGATATACCTAGATATATATATATATATATATATATATATATATATATATATATATATATATATATATATATATATCTACGTGTATATATGATATACATGTATACATACTAGTGCTGTAAAATTTCAAATACTTGCTTGTTCTCGAGAACTTCAAATCTTAAAATTGTTGTTCTCGAGAACTTCAAATCTTTAAAAAAATATCAAGTTCTCGAGAACTTCAAATCTCTCATATTTAGGTATGTTCTCGAGAACTTCAAATCTTTTAATAATATTTTAAAATAAGTTAACGAAGAAAAAAATAAGATATTAATTAATTAATTATTATTATAATTAATAAATAATTATAATAATTAATAAATAATTATAATAATTAATAAATAATTATAATAATTAATAAATAATTATTAATTAATAAATTATAATTATATAATTAATAATTATTAAAATAATATATAATTAATTATATTAATTAATAATAATAATTGATAAATAATTATTAATTAATAAATTATAATTGAATAATTTACAATAAATAATTATTAATTACTCGAATTATTGAATACGTTACTATTCTAATAATCATATATATATCAGTATATAGTATTTAGTAAAGGTGTAGGAGGAATCCTATATACTATATACACCATATATGGCATCATGATTATTCCTGAAGGAATATCATTAGATTAAGTTTAAATGATTTATACTCTGTATTAATATATAAATCTGCAGAATATGCGTATTAATTTTTAAATATTGTTATTAATGGATAATAAATCAAGGAAACGGTGTCCTTGAATACATTATTCTATTTTAAATATATTATCATATAGGTGGCATAACTGATGATCGAATTAATAGTAGGATATCCTATCTATACATTTTAATGGATATTTTAAAATAATTGAAAGTAACTTATTACATAATTATGTTAATCGATCGTTACCGGAACAATTACCCGACATGATACCCGAACCGAAACTAAATTTAAAATAAAGATTTGAGACCATCAAATCTTTCCAAATACCCGAAAATTAAAGATTTGAACCGAACCGAAAAAAAAAGATTTGAGATTTGATATTTGAGATTTGAAATTTTACAGCACTAATACATACAGATAATATGAATACGTGCTAAAGAATGACTATTGTAAGATACAGTAAGTAGGAATTACATACCAATTTATATTACATATATATCCAATACATATAATATATATATATATACATATATGGTATGTAGTATACATCTAAGGGATAGACTAAACAGGCTATACTATAACCAAGACCAATGTCCTTGCTATAACCACGTGACGAGTTAACCACGTGAAGATCTAACCAGTTTGCGAGCCAGCCCACTAAACCAGCAGTATAACGACTACCGTAACACGAGAAGCACACACATATGTGTGCGGGGGTTCGTTGTTATTGATGCGCGTGACGTACAGACATTAGAATCGCGTGACGCACAGACATCAGCATCGGGTTATGACGTCTAAGTATGCCAAATATGCGTATTATTGTACATTTATTAATGACAATTTTCAAATATTTTAAATATTTTATATATATATATATATAGATATTTATTTACGTTTTACTATTACTATAGTAATACTAACGCACTATAGTGCGATTATTAGTATGTTTATTATTGTTTGATATTGCACAGCGTATATTGCATGCGTCATTTATATCTATACACACACCGATTTACGAGTATCATACACACACATACACACACATACACACACATACACATGTATATTATATAGTATATAACATATCATAGTATGTATTATTGTATGTATATATCCACATATATCAAAACCCGTTAAGAAACGTTCGTCACTTAAATCATCTACTATAGTAGGTTCTATATTTTCACACGGAACATCTCGAGGAGCGTGACATATATATATATATAGTATAAAGTATATATTATAGTATAGTATACTGTAATGCTACTATAGTAGTATACTATTACCGGGTTTCGCTATATTTCTGTCCGCTGTCCGACATAGGGTGTGGTGTTTGTAGCGCGGACAGATGCCCAGATGCCCAGATGCCCAGATGGACAGGTAGACAGGTAGACAGGTCTGACAGGTAGACAGTCGGCTGATACGTAGTGTAGATACACCAGTAGCCTGTACATTGTACAGTGTACAATGTGCACATACGTACAACGTATACAGTGTACACTGTATACATACAATTATATATATATATAATATATAATTATATTTATTATAATTATAATTATAATTATAATTATAATTATAATTATATATACATATATATATATACATATAAAGTACGTCTGTATGTCCAATTTCAATTTCCAATTTCCATCCGATTACCTAATGTAACCGTACTGTACTGTACAGTATATGTTCCATTGTCCTCTTTCACGACACCAGATCACCACACGGCTTTTATAATGTTCCACGATGTTCCAGGAGATTCTATAAACTTCCACAAGCTTCAACAAGTTTCCGTAAAATCTACAATATCTACTCTATAAAGTCGGGTTTTAGATTCAGAATCGTATGAATTATTATAATAAATATAATATATTAGATGGATAAGTATGGAGGGAATAATATTATCATTAGTAGTAGTTTGCATGAAACACTGTTTTCTAAATCAATATTTACTATCGTATCCGGTTTGTGTTTTTTCCCTCAATAAAGGATAATTTTAATCTGTTATATCATGCTTGTTATTCGTTTATACAACATTTATTATAAAATATATATATATATATATATATACATGTTTGTCATATCCCAAATAAAGTAGTTATGTAGTTTATTTGATTTATCCCCCAAAAATAAGAGCCCGTACAATGTATATATAACATATCAGATAGTTTGATATGTCAACTAATAATTAGATGTATACACATTTGTGTGTATACACACAAATATACACACACATATGCATACACGAACATACATATATATATATATAGCAAAGATTTTCCGAAGGATAAATATATAGATAAATATATAGGATAAAAATACCTGGAAAATATAATGGATACAAATATAGTATGTATGTATGTGTGTGTGTGTATGTGTGTGTGTTAAAGAGGACATGATAGCATGTCCTATTATCGTCACAAACCCGCGTTCACGATATCGTGGTTAGTGTTGATATAGTTGTCAAGGTCACGCTACATCGCTTTACCTGGGCGACCTTGACCTAACACGTGACTTAAACACTCGAACCCTTAACTACGTCATGTGTCATGTGTCATTATCAACAACTGAATGATGTTTAAGTACAGGGGCGATAATACAAATGTTCGATTTTAAATTATGACGTATTTCATTATGAATTATTTAACTACTTAGTATGTATTACCACTTAGCATATACTTAGAATACTGTAAGGCCAAATACCTGAATATAAGGTATACAAATCTATTGAAGTATGTATAATAGAGTATACTATACTATATATATATATATATATATATATATATATATAGTATTCTATCTAGTATATGTACACGTGTTAACAATCTATTAGCTAATCCTCTCTACACTTCGTTGTTTATAAACTGATGTCCTCTTATATTATGTTCTCTTGGTCTGCCTTCGTACGATACTAATTAGTGAGTGTATGAGTGTGTGTATGTGTGTGTATGTGTATGTATGTGTGTATGTGTGTGTATGTGTGTGTATGTGTGTGTGAATGAGAGTGTATGTGTATGTGTTTGAGTGTGATTGTGTGAGTATGTGTGAGTGTATGTGTCTGTATGTGTGAGTGTGTGTGTGTGTGAGTGTGAGTGTGAGTGTTGGTGCGAGTGTGTGGTGCGTGTAAACAGTACCGGTCACGTGGTCACATACTTACACACAACTTACACACAATACCCCGCTACTTACACACAATACCCCGCTACTTGCATGTACTAGTATACTATAAACTCGTATACGAGCGTTAAGTTATTTACGTGTTAAACTATGGCCCATATCAGGTCATCTTATCGCGAGTGGGCGTTACTTAAGATCAATTAATAGTATTACATAATCGAGGGGCGGAGTTTAGCGCCTCTCACGACGTACCGATGCTACTAGATACGCTCTGTACATTGTTACGTGGCCACAATGGTATCTTTCGGACATACGGGTCAAGCGCGTTCAAACTTAACGTATTGAATGTAAATGTGCATATCTAACTCTATAGTATCTAACTACATATAATAGGTTTACATTGTTTGCAATTTTATTTAGTTTAGCTATATTAATGAATAAATATGGATATATGTATATATATATAGAAAATATGAAAAAATATATACATTTATATATATATATAAATATATCTTTAGATATACATTATATATATAAAGATATATATATTTTTTCATATTTTCTATATTTATTCATTACATATATTCGAATATAGCTAAACTAAATAAAAAAAACCAGAGCAAAACATGTATTAACTCTAGGAATATATCTTCATATCTACACTTTAGGGTGTTCACCTATACTATTGAATAGAGGGCCACGTCACGTGACAACTGGGAACACGTGATCTAGTACGTAATAGTATACACCGCATGCGTCGTAAGTGTTCTAGTCACATGTGTGCCCTCGAGTGTGCCCCCTACCGCCCCCTAGCGCCCCCTACCGAGCAGTCTCAGATAGGTAGCACTACGGGTACGCTTGTACGCAAAGTTCGCAGTGTTTCGGGTAGTGATCGTACTATTTACTACCTCTATTGTTATCACACATTCATAGGGGCGCTGGAACGATTATGTAGTTAGGGGGGGACCAACCAATCAAAATAAATGTTGTGGTAAAAAGGGGGGGGGGCAATACATAGGAGGTCCCCCTATATTTTAAAGTTGGGGGGGGGGATATCCCCCATCCCCCCCCCTGTTGCAGCGCCCCTATAGGGGTATACATGCTCATATTAGTTATTGTTATCATTGTTATTATTAGTGTTATTATTACTACTATTATTATTAGTATCATAATAATAAATATTATTAATATTTAACACTATCACTAATAACACTTCCAAGAATATTACTTGTATATATTACGGAATTGTTTTACAAATAAATACATCTACATCTATCTATGCTAACAACTCTCGAAAAGTCAGATTATTCGCTAAGTCAGACTAATTTAAGTGGTTTGTTTGTTTCAGGTATAATTTCAATGTAATGTTAAATTAATCCAATAAGTCAGATAAATTGGACATATATTATAATCACTTTTATAATTTTTATACTGGATAAGTCTGAATTTGTATAATTTCATAAATGTTTACTACGAATATTGAATGTAAAAGTCATAAATAACATTAAGTGACCGACAGCTGTAACACAAGTATACTTTTATACCCTAGAATCACATTCTGCTTCGTCTAATTGGAATATATATTTATACAAATAGTAAATATATTACCTATTAGTTGCATATAATTCTGAAATATGCATAATTCTGATATATATAAATTGAAATGGAGTGAAACACTAAGATAAACCAAGTTCACGACATCGTGTTAAAATGCATTCATTGAAAACAAGTTTCAAACGCAATTTTAAACCAATGAACCATAAGCTATTTTATATTACTAAAATCGGTCATTATTTTATATATATTCATGTTATGAACATAACAATAATACAGTGCTTAAAAGAAAAGCGACATTTAATTCGATTAATGAAAAATATTCGGCAATAAAAAGAATTACAAATGGTGAAAGTAACAACATATTATTTAATTATTATTCTATGAGTATAGTCAGTATACTGTAGGATAATGCTGACCAAAGTATGTATACATGTATACGTTGTAATAATGAAACACGATAATTAAATATGAGCGCACCTATTTATGATTCTACTGAATTTCGGATAAGTCAGACATCTCGCTAAGTCGTATACTTCTCTAGATCCCTTGGTATCAGCCTTATCGAGATTTGTCTCCTGTCTGTATATATATATAATCCATAGTAACGTTCACTGATAGTAGACAATAATCATCTCGTTTAACAACTAGTAGACACGCCCCTTGACATTTACTCTTCATATGACCTATGACCCTCCACCTACAGCTAACTTCTCACGTAAAGGCGTATCGACGGATCAACTAGAACGCTACAAACTACTACAGAACAGATGTACCCAGCTGGATAGCGAGTTGAACGCTTACACCGACCTGCTGGCTGAACTGGCAAATATGTACAAGGAACATAAAGGTTTAGAACATGCACTACTTGTAATAATCAATAGTAGTAATAGTAATAATGATAGTATTTAGTTGACTGAGACAAATGTCGAAGCCCTATGAAGTAACTTTTGAGTTGACGAAACTTAACTCACCTCTTTTAACCCTAACTATTAATAAGGATGATTCACGATTATTTTACCAAATAGGAAAGTGATATAGGTTAAATTAAGTTTATTGTTATAAAAAAAATGTTCGCCTAATTATTAAATGTTAGCTTATATTGACCATATTGAGTTCTATTGACTGTATGTTAATATTTAATAACAATTGTCAATCTTAAGGTTGATCATTGTTTACATTTCTAAGTTGGGAAGTGATTTTTGGATTAGTTAAATTAGTATAAAAAATGTATACAATTTAAAAAAAATCATTCAATTCATTTGAATTGAATATAATATAATTTGACACAATACATTTGAAAGATTTTGAATTGAAATACAAATTTATTTTATATGTTATACACACATATACTTATATAATTATAACTTTAGTAATCATTATTATTAATATTATAGCTTCTATGGATATGAATTATATATTTTTTGCAAAATTGTCGGCAAATTTAAGGATGTTTGTTATTATATTTATCATACTTATACAGGAGAATTTCCTTTGTTGAGATATGGCCAACTAAAAAGATCGATAAAACAAACTATTGACCACTACCAAAAACTCTTGAATTGTGGCGGAGGTCGTAGGAGGTCAAGGAATCTGGGAACCTATTCAGTAAATGGTTAGATATGAAAGTTTTCTATAATTTGGATGCGAATAAAGAATATTTTCTTTTCTATTATTTTATTGGTTATTCACTAATTTCATAACGATATATAATACCTATTATGTCTTCGCATTTATATTATACTATTATTTAGATAGCTCAGCATCAAACTTATTTTTATATATTTCACATGGTTAACATTCATTGATTTAACTTGAGTTTATATCGTATAAAAGAAATAAGAAAATATTAGAAATTTAATATTTTCACGTATACACTGGCGATCGTCTCTCCTAACTTTATCATAATACATCTTACACAAGTTATAATACGTGCATAATATTTGGACAATCATATTTAATAGTACTATTAGCTTATAAGCTGATATATCAAAACACCACTAATTTATTCTCTTAGTCCACTATTAATGTACGCAAATAGTGCTATTTATGTATTGTATATATATATATATAATGTAGTTTTAATTATTTTCAATGTATAATAAGATTACCTTTATACAATGCGTGTAAGCGGGTACAGGTATCATGCATGAGTAACGTGTATACATTATACAATAGCTGTACAATTCCGTCCTTCACACACACACACACACACATACACACACACACACACACACACACACACACACACACACACACACAAACACACACAGGTCAAGCCAATAAGGCGAGCGTAATAACAAATATACTTAACGGAGCGAAAGATTACGCCGAGAAGATGCAAGAACAAAACGAAGCTAACGACCTATATAGTTAGTTATATAGTTAGTTATATAGTTAGTTATATAGTTAGTTATATAGTTAGTTATATAGCTAGTTATATAGCTAGCTATATATATATATAACTATAGTTAGCTAGATAGTTATATAGTTAGTTATATAGTTAGTTATATAGTTAATAATGATAATAACTCTACTTATATCATCAAAGTATGATTATAATAACAATTTTATGATAGATGTTACAATGTGATTAGTAGAGATTCAATCACGACGATATTTGTACACTGTACATTGTACAGTACATTGTACAGTTACTGTACAATGTACACTGTACACTACCTTTACGAGGATGAAGAGTAAACACTTTAGTGAGTGTACACTGTACAATGTATTGTGTACAATGTACAGCGGTAGTGAATATTTAAAATGTGTATTTCGCTATTTAATAATTATCGTTAGTATTTTGTTTTCAATGCTGAAAAAATATCTTAATAATCTGAAATTAAATTTCTTAAATTATATTCAGTTAAATTATATTAAAGTAAATACAAATCATAGCGTACGAGTTAATAACCAAGCTTAGAATAGTGCGTAATACTATTAACATTGACAGGTTTAACGCGCAAGGAGATGGTAACGAAATACGAATCTCTGGACCAGAAGTATCAGAAACTGAGGAACAAGATCGAGGCGTGCAAGGAAGCGCTGGCTTTCATGCAATCGTCGTACACCGACAGCAGAAGTAAGCTGCCTCCTCTCCGGTACGGCGCCATGAAGACCATGATCAAGGTGGCAGTAACAGCCCGCACGTGACGAATGTCAACGATCTTAGAAGGGTTTCACACCGACTCGAACGCGATTATTAACTCTAATACTTAGAGGTTAAAGTTTAACTCTAATATTTAGATCCGATATTTGAAATGGAATCAATTCTTATCCGTAAAAGGGGTTTCACGCAAACTCGAACGCGATTATTAACTCTATAATTAGGTGTAAAACCCCTTTTACTGAGATTTAAATAATATATTTAAACTTTAACCTCTAATAATTAGAGTTAGTTATTGCGTTCGAGTTGGTATAAACACCTATTTAGACGAGACTATTATACCGCTAATTGTTATTTGAAATTCTTGCCGGTTCTTCTATCGATCACAGATGACTCATCGATAACTCATCGACGTCACGTGATAGTGAGATATCACGTGATATCATAATGTACATAGTCACGTGACACTCGACTACGATTAATTCGAGTATCGAAACGTGCGTAGTCGAAATCATACGCCGTTATTATTACTTCTAGAAGATATACAATAGTATTTCTACATTCCGTGTGGTATGTACTCTCCTTGTATCATCTTTGGTGATATACTATACTATACATAGCAATATAGTGTTAATATATGTGTATATATATTTATATTATACAAAATATTGATAGTAAACTTCATAACTTGGATAATAATTCAGATCATGTTAAAATGTTATGTTTATTTATGTTAGTTTTTACATTTAAATTATTATTATATATATAATAATTTGTTATTTTATTTTGACTGATGAATGTATGAGATATGCCATCAAATCATGTGATATACGTTCTATATAAGGCTTATTTATATTATCAAGATTAGTAGAATGTAATTGATATATAATAGGTAACTTTACTGAATAGAAAGTAACCATATGTTGAAATGATAATAAAGTTTCTTTATATTTACACATTGACAATATATATATATATGCATAAACATGTTTATAACGAATATAAATACATGTTATTGAACATCATTACGAACGAAACTATCGATATTTTGATAGATTAAATATGTTTCACGATTAATAAAAGTTTCGAAGAACAAGTATTATATTTTATAATTGATTATTTACTAAATAATTTAAATGAAATGTTTTATAATATTGTATTAAGACATAACTATTATTAATAATTATTAACATTACTAATTTAATTATAAATGTATTATTGTATATTATTATATGATGGATTTATAAAGCGGATATATTTTAATATATTATGTTTTAGATATTTTACATTATCCCAAATAGTTTATATATATATATATATATAATACTTTAATATAAATGTAATAAACCTATATTAAATCATAATAAAAATAATTATGAGTAATAACTTATATTATAATTAATATCATTGAATCGTTATCATAATATAATACAAAATGCACTACAGAACTATTTATTTAATCATTATTAGGCTCATGAATTTTAAATATTCAAGTAAAATATACGATACATTCAAACGTTATTTGTCAACTTTTGTATTCAGTAAACTATCGCCACCTCATACTTTTAATAATAATTATATCATGACTCATTATAATGAATCATATAATTAGTATATATATATACATTTATTGTACAAAACCATAGGGTAAACATTATTAATTGTATAGGAAAAGTGAGGTTATTTTATAAAAAATAAATACATTAACATTTTCTCTATTAAAATATTATTTTAGAACATTAAATTATACGATTATCTTAGAATATTAAATAAAATGCAAATATATTTTAATTTATATTAGAATGAGAAAACATCATGATGAATTCTAAGATACATAAAACTGTTGTCAGCTCACATTGCCAACATATTTGTACTCTGTAAACAGATATGATTTAGATGTAAAGATAGGACAAATAACAAATAATACTGCATTTTAAATATAGCAACTTTTAAATTGTTAAAAGCTGTATTTTTACATCTAACTTATCATCTAAATTACCAACGTAACATGTACTTTTTACATTATGTTTAGTGAAATTATACCTATAGATATATTATTATTAGTTTAAGAAACATATCAAATTATTAGTATCACTATAATATAGTATGATTGTATTTATAAAGATTTGTACTGACTTATGTAAAATGTTTTAAGAAACTAATATATTTACATACATTACATTATAATTGTTCGGTTTTCGGACTGCGATCGGACTGTGCTTATAAAGCAATCAGCCGTCTAACGAGTGTTATATCAACAACATAGTAATAATATAATAATGTATATAATATAAATATCTAATTTTGATAGTTTAAATAAATGAAATATATGAATATGAATGATATGATGTTATTTATAGATATTACATAATGCATTATCCGTAGAGGTGCACGGCACCTGGTGCAGGTATAACAATATAAATCAAATGAGAAGAATACGGAGTATATATATATATTTATATATATATATATATATATATATATATATATATATATATATATTTGGATATATCCACCATAGTATTTATATGTAATGAAATTAAAGTTCGTATTTATTTATAATAATATTTAACAATTTTGTATCAGAAATAATATTTAAAAATTATGTAATTGTAATAATATTTTGTTGTTGAAGAAGTTGATGGGTAAGTTTATAACACTGATGATAGGTGGCGACACAGAAGGCATGCATGAGATCTCAGAGACGACTTGTAAACTGTAATATTAAGTGTGTATTAATAATAAGTTATAGAACTGGTAACACTATTGTTCACATCGAGAATACTTACTAGCTAGGCTGGTTCTCTAGTGTAGGTATATATACTGTATACAGGTGAAGGTAACATAACGAGGGGGTTGTATGCTATCATATGAATGAATGAATGGATTTATTTACCGAATATTGGCTATAATAACAATACTTCATATAACCTCGAGGTTATAGGAGGTCTTGATAATAATCGGAGGGATACCCAGAAGCTATGCTTAGTTTAACCAAAGGAAATACCCTTAAATATAGGCGCGAAATATAGGCGTGATGGCCAGCTATTGAAGACTTATCATCTGGTTACTGACGGGTGCTATTGAGAATCTCTTAAGTTTGAACACACACAACACACAGATATTCTTTACAGTTGCTCGAGGTAGGTAAAACTATAGGAGGGTTCACCTATAAGTACAGAAGTGCAATAATCAATGCGTGATAATAATAGACAATACATTCATTAGTCTGTAATTGAAAATGTTAGACTTGTGTATTTTAAATAACATAGATTTTATTAATATATGTTGAAAGAAAATAAATTACGATTCAACCCATATGCCTAAAATATTATGGATGATATGTATTAACATGCAGGGGGGGGCAGAGATATAGTATGTATGGGGTGGAAAAGAGTATATAGTATATATGAAGGGGAGTTATATGGGTTGGTATTATACAGATGTACATATAAGGATAGGGGTATAAACAAGTATATACATATCAGGTAAGTGTATTATAATATATTATAATAAGTTTATAATGTAGTATATAGGTATAAGGTGTAAGGTATAAGGTATAAGGTGTAGGGGTTTAGGGTTAGGAGTGACGTAGCTACGATGATGTCAATGGGTTGGGTAGGGTAGAGGTGACCAACCCTAACGCTACGTAACGGCCGAACCGTGCTATGAGGTGACCAGTGGTCTAGAGGAGTGGTCAAGCGCCAGACACAACCGTGGTAGAATACACCTCACCATCGCAACTCTCCACATCTACGCGAGTGTATACTGTACAATGTACACTGTATAATATACAGTGTACAATACTGTTATAATAGCTGTTGTTGTTGTTGTTGTTGTTGTTGTTGTTGTTATTGTTGTTGTACACTGAGATTAGCAGGTGACTAAATCGCATTACGTATTCTGTGATAACATATTTTCTGAAATTAAAGAACAATTAATCTGATTTGCGGTCTAGCTGTAGGTTATTATAACCTAATTACAGTTAACGTTCAGTACATTTATAATACCACCTTGAACTTAGGTGTGGTGTTCACGTGTAATACATACGTAGTTCTGGTTTCGAAATGACTCAGTGCCATCGTATGGACGCGTAGTACACCCCACATATGCTCCCCTGCCCCCCCCCATAATGCACGGGGGGAGGCAGGGGAGCAAGGTGTACTGCGTGTGTTCTTATTACTATAGTGAAGGTAGGCAGCTGATATGTAGAACGTACTGCATAGGAAGTGTGTGGAGTGTATCTGAACATTGTTTACATGATGATGATGACGATGCGTATGCTGATTATGATGCGTATGGGTTATGGGGTAGGCCGCTTTCTTTATATAAAATATTTAAAAAAAACTACTATTTTGTTATTAAACTAATCATTAAATACATCATGTATCTATCATATTGTGTACACATTAGTTTTTAAAACATTTTATAAACATTTAAAAATCATGATTTTTAAGCCAATTTTAATCAAATATATATAATAGTAAAATAACTGGTTTAATAAAAATATATAATATATATATATATATATATATTATATATACAAATTATCAATATCTATGTATGTATATTCCTGTATCTGTAATTGTATATATATTATTTTCTAAGCTATTAATTATAATATTAGTAATTATGCTATAGTAAATAAAGTATTTACTTTGATCTTAATTTTTTTCAGTATAATTTTGTTCTGAGACATACACCCAGATAACAACTCCCACAGTATTCAATATTGAAAATATAATTATACAAGTTTCAGAATATATGGATAATAACTAGGTCTATAATATCCAAGTTTTGTAATTAGAAAATATGTGTATAATTAATAATTATTAATTATTAATATTGAATACAATACTATATATATATACTATAGACTATAGTATAGTATATTGTATACATATATACATATTGTATCCTATACACAATTATATTTATAGAGAATCAATAATGTTCACATTAAACCTTATAAACAACATAACAACTGAATGAAATATACACACAAAAACTAATGTTTTATAAACAATATAATTAATATTTGATGATATATGAAAATTATAGTGTTACCTATAATGCAATTATAGTTAAAGCTATTTATTGCTTACTACCAATATGCAAGAAAGACTTATACATAGTTCACAATTATTAAATCACAAAAGTATTAATAAAACTATGTATTTGCTTAAATAAATTATCAATCAACAATACCTATGTTAATTAACTTAGGTTAAACCTATTAAATAATTTAAACCCATCATTTATGTATGTAAAATATACAATTGTACATTAATGTACTTTGTACATTGTACGATCGTACTTCGAGGTACACTATATGTATTGGTATACTGATGTAAATAATAGGTTATAGTATAATTAATATAGGTACATTAATATACCTACATTACAAAAATAAGTTGATTAGACCATATAAATGTTAGTGAAGATTCTAATACATAGACATTAGAGTGGGTTACCAGTGGTAACTTATCACCATACCCAGATAACAGTAATAGCCTCATAATAGCAACATAATAGCATAACTAATAGCCTTAAATGTTTACATTGTGCTATTATGCTGCTATTATATTGCGATTAATTATATTATGCTGCTATTAATATTATTACATAATTATGTTGCTATTATTAGAATAATTCTAATAATAGCAATATAATAGCAGTATAATATAATTTTAAAATTACTAGCAGCATAATAATAGCAAAATAGGCTTTTAATGGCAAGATAATTATGTTATTAATAGCAACATAATAACATTACAAATTAATAACAGCATAATATAGGTACTTTTAATGGTAATGTTAACATAATATCAGCATAATTATTATGATAATAGCACAATGTAAATATCTGAGGCTATTAGTTATGCTATTATGTTGCTATTATGAGGCTCTTACTGTTAGCTGGGTAGATTTATAGTTAACCTAAAAATACTATACAAATCTATGGTTACCACTCAATATCTATGCTCAAATGTCTATCAATTAAACTAATTCTAATATCATTGTTAAATTAGTCTCGAAAATGAATGACAGGGGAGCCAGTAGTCTCATTTAAAAAATTTAATTATTTTATTTATTCTATTTTCAAAATTGTAAACTGATTTGTGATTTAATTCAAAAGTTAAATTTTAACAGATTATTATATCATATATCATATATCATATATACTATTATAGTAACTATATAGTATATAATATAGAGATAATCTCACTCTAGTAAATATCATATTTAATATGTTACGCTTGATTTCACACGTTAAAATATTCCATTCGAGTAACATACATACGGTGTTTAAGTGTATTATGATAATAATTATCATTATGATAATCATATTTAATATGATTATATTTAATATGATTATCATAAAATATATTATATATAATATATATTTGTATATGTGTTAATATCATTATGATAATCATATTAAATATGATTATCATAAAATTAAAATCTTAATATCATTAAATAATATATAATTATTATAATAATTATTATTATATATATATATATATTATAATTTAATTATTAATTATATGTATAATAATAATAATATAATCCATAGATATGTTATCCGTTATAGTAACTGTACAATTAAAACTTTGTTAAGGGGACGCGATAGAATGGTTTGGTTTACATGTAAAAGATACGAAAAAATGCTATTTTTATAAATCTATTAACTCAAAAAATATTCACTTTTTTTTTTTTTTTTTTAATCTATTAATATTCCATATTTTTATATTATATGTTGAAATTTATAGATGTTTACACATCTTTATGTTATACGTTTCTAAAAAAAAGAATTGAAATATCTGATAAAAAATGTTAATTTTCCAACTAAATTGCTAATTAAAATTTTTTAAATAAATATTTTTTAATTTTGACAAATAGCTTTAATCTTAGAGGTTTTATCTAGTTATATTGAAAAAATGAAGAAAAAATATTCAATTGTACAAAAGTTAATACTAGTTATGTCAGCATGATTGGTCACAAATAATTATTCTGAGTAAATCAAGTTTCAAATATAATATATGAATATATAGGTACACATAATATAATATAAACAAAATGAATAATGTAATGAACACATAAATTTAAACACCACATAAAAGATAATATATGAAGTATTATAATTTTAGATTAATATAAAAATTGAAATTCAATTTTTTTTCGAAAAAAAACCATTGTATCGCGTCCCCTTAATATATTTGATTTTTTATTAAATTTTAATTTATACTATTAGAAATTATTCAATTATAATTAGAATATGTTACGTACGCATGAGATCGATATAGTTTTAGAATTCCCGTTTAATTGCAAGTATAACAATTCATTTTCAAACAATGGGGTGCAACGTAATATTACATAATATTTGTTAATTTAATACATTTCATTTCCTATAAATTAAATTACTGTGATAGACCATATTATAAAAATGATTTACTTATATATGATGGTACTACGAATAACTTCATAGGTAATCTTCTAAACGCTGCTTAGTTAACACAACGCATGAAATACATCGTCAGCTTAATGATTATGGCTTACTTACGATTAGTCACTACATTCGAGTTCATCTGTGTTATTATCACGATATTTGCATTTAACGTGATCGATAGCTTACCACGGTCACCTGTTTGCTGTATTATAATCGTGTTATTCAAATTGTTTATACGATATATTACATATATATGAATAATAAATAGTATTATATGTTATATAATGTATTTATAAATATAATATATATTATTCATTATTTATTATTTATAAATATATTATATAACATTTAATACTATTTATTATTCACATATATGTAATATATCGTGTAAACAATTTGAATAACACGATTATAATACCGTAAACAAGGTGACCGCAGTGTTTGAATGATGTCCGCCCATCCTGAACTCCCGACTCCCGCGGCACTGCACGCGAACTATGATTTCGTGATCAAAATCGAACTACCGTCGCTTTATGAGAACTGCGATGCTAAACCAGGTATCGCCACTATCCTGCAGCCATCATAAAGTAGGGCTTCGGCAGTGAACCAATTCTTTAGAAACTACTACGAGCTATCAAATATATTTGTATTTATTAAATATATATATATATATATTTATAATAATATATATATGTATGTACCACCTGAATATTAGGATTTATTTTCACGTTCATCGTAATTTTATTCGCGAATTTTTCGTTTCTATTTCACCCATAATCCACTAAGTGAAATACAGTAAACAGTGTTTACCATAACGCTAAAATATGCTCATCGAAGTCTCGGATAATGTGGGACATACTTTCTCGCCTATAACCCACACTTATTTCATCTCTCGCGCCGTTATCGCATGCCATCTCAGTTAGAAACCGATTACCTCCGAGTAGGTTAACACACTTAGTTTAATACTTCAATAGTTTAATACTTCAATAGTTTAATACTTCAATAGTTTAATACTTCAATAGTTTAATACTTCAATAGTTTAATACTTCAATAGTTTAATACTTCAATAGTTTAATACTTAAGCTTAACACATTCAGTGACGGTGACGAACATTTAACGCCCGCAGTCAGCGATGAGGTACTATCGCGGCGGGATCACCACCGGAACAGGTCTCCTGCGTTAGAGGACTGATGCCCCCGTCTCGATGATTCAGAGAACACATTTCATAACCGAGTTGGTATCTTCGTTTACACTTATATATCTAATCGCTGTACTCGAGAAATGTGAATTAATCTATCTTTCCATATATATGGTATTTAAGTTAATTATAATGAAAGTATATTAAAACATATTGATCATTAACATGTGTAGCGACATAAGATTGATAAGCATTGATAGAATACACATTTTAATTGTAACTTTATTTTATAATATTTAAATGTATCTATATATATATATATATATAGGAAATACCAAAATACAACTCCTATCAAATATAATATGAGTAATTTCAAACCATTAGTACGTTATTTAAATACATATTATAATATATTATAAATAAATATAGAAATTATAGGAACAATAATTTTATGATTTATAATATAAAGTATTATTCAAAACATATTCGTAAATCTTCAATAATATGTTAAGACTTCAAAATTAAACTGTAATAAATAAATTTACTTATTATTATTTATATTTGTATATTACTTACATATTTAAATTTTCTTTCATAACTTAGTTATATGTTCTTGACGCACCAGTGATGGGTTCAACTACGTATTTATATGTGTATTTAAATACATTAATATATAGTCTATTTATATGTAATTATTGTATATGGTATATTTCACAAATATTACTATCAAATTTATTTAATAATTAATTAAATGGAACAACCAACAATTTGTAAAGATTTTAACAAATATTTAATGTTTTAGTAAGAATAATAATAATAATTTATAATATTTTTGGTTAAAAGTAATATCGGCCGATGTAATTTTGGACATACAGAGAAGTAATTTGGGATGAATTTAAATTATTGTTAAATAACATTATTTATAGTAATAATATTATTAATTTGTAATAAATGTGTAGGTTTTTTACACTAATACTATTAGTAGATATCATATGTAATACTATTAGTATTTATCAATATAGTGATATTAACAATTATTTATAATTGATTATATCAGTAAATATGAATATATTGTGATATAATATTTGTTATATGAGATTTAGATTGAAGTAATATAGGACGACTTGTAGTTTCCTATGCCTTTATGTAATAGTTAATATAATTATAGAATATTATTAGTAAACATATATATAGGTTATCCTCAATTGATACATGTTATCCTGGTATTTGTCAGGTGACAACATAAGAAAATATGCTATATTATTTTGAAGCCCTTTAGAACAAAAGTGTATATCAATTTAATAAACAAGGCAGCGAAACAGAAAAAAAACTCAATTTTTCTAGAAATATTATTATTATATTATAATTATATTTAATACGATACATTTATTTTATTATAATTAATGCATAATATTATATCAGAGAGATATAAGATATACTATAAACATGACTTATAATTAAATATTATAACAGTATTATATATATATATAACATTTTTGTTTCATATGGTTTTCAATAAGTATTTATTCAATATCTATTTCGGTAAATTGTATTTTAAATAATATAATACCTTTTGAACTTAACTTAGAGTACACTATTATATGATTTATTAAATTTGTTTATATGTATAATGTTTATATATGCGCATATATCTGTATTTTTAAATAAACTATATTTTATATAACATTACAATTTTGAAAATATTACATTTAGTAAAAAAAATACAATATATTACTTATTATTACTTAAGTTATTACAAATTACTTTACGAGTGGTTGCAGATTATTTCGCAAGTCATCTCATATAAAATAAAATATATATCTATAATATATACCAATTTAATCGATTACAAATATTTATTAATACGAGAATATTGATAAATTATAATAATATACACATTTATTAATAATTGTATTACTATTAATAAAATTATTTAACTATTACTTGAATACAAAGTCTTCACAAATTAATTTATCTTTCACCCCGAATAATCATTCATCCCAAACTACCTGTTCCCAGCGTATCTATATTCATGTGTTATATTTGTATTTGTAGTTATATTTAATTGTTTTTAAAAAAATATTTGTATTTGCAATTAATATTTGAGCCCTTCTATGACTAATGAGAACCATAAAGGTTGCATTCAAACTCATGTTTATATCGCATACTAAAAAGATTGATATCAGTGAAGTAACGAAATTATGATATATTATCTATTAATACATATGTATATTATCATATTAAATATATAAATAATGTACATCGATTTATTTGCATTTTTATTAATTTAAATATTAATAACAAATTATATTTGGAAATTATTTCTAATTAATTATTAATTTTCTATTAATTATTTCTAAAAATGTATATATTTATATAGTATCGTTGCTCCCCTTATGTAGGGCTGTCTTTGGGGTCCCCCAGCGGAATGACCTTGAACCATTTATATCGCAACAGAGGAACCCAATACAGGTTCGTATTTCAGCTGATAGGAGTCGCCATAGTAAATACATCCATTCACGAGTATATTCATTGTAAACACAAACAAATTTATATAATCACAATAACATGTATTTATTACATCATAATATATATATATATATATATGTGTATTTGTATATATTATAATAATAATGCACAACTTGAGGCATTTCTATTCCACCTTTTCGATTTCACCACCGATTACAATTGATAGTTATCACTTCGCGATGTCCGTTGCGAAACACGTTGAACTCTGACCTATTCGTGAAGCAGCGATACACCTGCATCGGATCAACAGACGCCGTCACACGATGAGTAACCTTCAAACCGGTGCGTACAGCATCGCCGGTACCCGTTCAAGGTCGTTGTGCCCTTACGAGTCATCGCCTTCTAATTATGTTTGGTCACCGTAACTTCTATTGATCTCTATGTGCAGCGAGAGAGGTTATACATTATTTTTCAAATAAATGATTTACTCTTAATTTATTATCAATTAATAATATTATAAAGTATTATTTTAATTATTTCTAGAAGATACACGAGTCGTATGTTAAAAATTAAATAATAGTTATCATTATAATATAATTTAATGTTTTATTTACACTTATAATTATTCTATATTTTGAAATAATAATAGAATGGAACTTGTTTAAAAACTAAAATCAAGTGTAAATCTATTAGTGATTAATTTGCTTTATTAACATATAGATCGTTCAAAAATCGCGAATAGTATCGATGTGAAACGAATCCTAGTCTACATCTACAATGGAATCAAGTTAGTTTAACATCTCATCAAGTTTATCCTATGCTGAACCAAGTTTAACATAAATATGCAAATTATTGATCGTTAAATGGCTGATACCAAAACTCCCACATCGCATTTAGTATTATCATGTTATCTTTATCAAATTATTACTAAATATCTGTAATTGATATTTTATTTAATATTATTTAAAATATTGTGTAGTTTAATCATAAATAGGAAAAATGTAAATATGTACGTAAATAGATGTGTTAATTACCCTTAACTCTCCCCTATTTATTACAATAATATTACAGAAAATAATTTTTTTTACCAAATCATTAATATTCAAAATATTTATTATTAATTAAAATTGTCTTAAAATATAAATTAACATTAACATTATACACGTGCATTACAGCACACTATTTTCATATCTATTACCATAATGATTATATTAACATCGACCAAGACCTCCTCGCAATCTATATATGTCTATATATATATATAAATTTATAATTACAATTTTTCAAATACTATATTAGCTGTATACATAGAATAAAACATATTTTATAATAATATATAAAAATTATCATTTATGTGCACCACATTTCGTATATATACTATATTCTATATACGCTATAGTAATGTATTATTCTGATTATTACACTATACTATATTATTATTATAATTTTTCTAAAAATCGTTTTCTATCATTTATTTTTCGAAATGATGTGCTTAGACCTATATTACTCCGTTTTTATTGGTTCATTTACTTGCACTACAACCTACTCAGATCATTCACTATACCCATTTGCATATAGTATTTTAAAATACTCATAACTGTTTACTAACAAGATATTACCATATAATATAAACATATTTTAATAGATAATAAATTATATTTGATAAATATATATAAGAAAATATATATTTATGATAAAACTCAATTCAAAATTCATATTAACTATTGCATAGTGATTTCCCAAACTTATTGTTATGAAATCTGAACGAAAAAAAATATGTAATAAATTTATTTATAAATCTAATACATCGATTAATTATTTTTGAAATAAATACTCTTTATATTAGATATAGCGATCGTCTAAATATCTTGTATACAACTTGTATTCATATCTATAAACATTTACATGTAAATCACCGCTACCCTTCTGTCCCCCGTACCCGAAACCTACAGAGTGATCAACCGACCCTACGATTACATAACATCATTACGATCGCATTCACCCTCACACCCGCCCTACCGCCCCGATTACACTACTACTAATAACACTAGCTAATTACATAACACTAGCTGATTACATAATACTATCAAAAAAAAACCCAAACCCAACCCTATACAGATCGCTGATCTCGAACTGCTCGCTACCGAAGGACATAACCTCTACTGTACATTGTCCAATAACGATGCCGGCATAATCATCTGGAGAATTAAGTGTTTTCTATTTACTGTATACATATATATATAGTCTGTGTTTATATTCGTTTTAATTGTCGAACGCACCATTCTCCCGCGAAACACATGTAGTATTATTATTGTATTAAGTTTACATTATTGACCAGTGGTCATTGGCCGCATTACAACACAGCCATATGTGTATTTCATTATCATCAATAAACATCGCAATCTCACATCAATTTATAATTCACATTTCCTTTAATTCTTTCAACTTATTCGCGAATAAAATACAATATCTCGTACTCATTCCATTAAATATATTGTTGATGAATACATTTTATTGTAATAGATTTACTGATTTAGATAGATTTGGCCTTAATGAGAAACCTAATTAAGACACATTCCAATATTTTAGTTATTTGTACTTACAGTAGGTCATCAAGATTACTAGGTAAATCTATAGTTTACCCATTGGTACACTTCATAAATGGATCAATGATCAAGTATATAAGTAGTACTATGTCCTACATATTCTTAACTTTGGTCTACATATAAGTTTCATTATGAAATAACACGCTTCCATGAAAATAATAGGATATCATTAATTAAATATAATAAATAATAATTTCTATTAATAATTACAAACATTATTTATATTACCTATATGTAAAGTAAATAATTCAATAAATATATTTATATACTTATTATTCATAAATATTAAGTAACCGTATTATTATGGATTCTTTATTCTAATTAAAATTATAAAAATCATAACTTATAATAAATGTTCATATTAGAGTAGAACCTTATTAGGGTATACAAGTGTAAACTCCTCTATAAGATAATAGTTCTCCGTAAAACACAAGTTGCCTAGAAAGGCTTTACTGTGTGTTATATACACTATATTATTGTATACTCTACTCGGGGCCAACAGAACAGATATTTATAGAGGGTAATTTTATAAATTAATAAAAAATGTATTTTATATTAATTAATTTAAGATATATTTATTTATTTATAATTTAAAAATGATATTAAATTATGATATACGAAGTGGAACCTAGACTTTGTATCTTCTGTGGTATCTAAGCAATCGTGGATGAATTCCTACTATTCAATCATCATCTATACGGAGGCTAGATCATCAACTACCGTAGTATTATTAACATACGAAATCAAGTTTATCTAACATCATAGATGATAATATAAGAGTAGGAATGAAGTAAACTTAACTTTGGATACAATTCTACGATGAGTTCCGTTTATATAGTTCCCCGATTCGATGAATAAGATGCGTAAAATAAAGCTATTGAAAGGAGGGATGACATATAAGAGCAGCTGGGTAGAATTTATCAGTAAAAGTATTAGTGAATTCATGACATAGTTGATCGTTAGCAATATTAGGCAGGGAGGTATATGAGAGATATTAGGTAGGGAGGTATATGAGAGATAATAGATAATAGGCACTGGAGAGAACAGTAGCTTACGAGCAAAGGCGAATGAAGCACACTGGTGAGATTGTTTACGTTACTAATATAAAAAGAAAACATGGCTTCAGCGATGTGAGATTTGTAGAATATATTTGGAGGTTGTTAGAAGAGACATGTTAGAGCTTATGTTGGTTTCCTTTGATATAAATAAATTCAGAAAAAAATCATGGAAATTTGAATAAATATTAGCTCTAGTTTTTATAGTGACATATTTATCAAGTAAATATATATAAATATATATATATTCTAGATGTATCGAATATGTAATTATTATTAACTATTATAATTATATTAACTACTAACAAAACTATTTTATTTTTATAAAAAAATGTATATTAAATACGTATAAATATAATAATTATAATATAGATATGTTTATGACCGCAATCAAATTACAAAGTTATTATATAACTATTAAACAGATTTATAATAACGATTTCCTATCTCCGCCATGTAAATAAGAAGTTATATTTATACATAGAAGCTAGTTTATATAGAAATCTGTAGAATAACGCGACCGTATCACCAGGAAGTGTGCTACGCAACACATCATCGCTCGTAAACGGCACACGAAGGTGGTGTCACGTATAAATAGCAAGGATAACTCTCTTAAGTACATATATCAAACACTGTCCTCACTGCTAATTATGTCCTGTATAATATAGGCAAGGCTCGCTCTAAGCTAACATTTAATTTAACTAAATCATTATTACATTCATTAGTTTTTAGTCGACTTAGATATTGTAATTCGCTTTTAATTAATATTCCGCAAAAATTGGTGAAAAAATTCGATTCAATACAACGTAGAGCTGTTCGCATATTATTTAAGCGTAGTGATTTAACCATATCTATACATTCCATAATGGCGACTATCGGGTGGTTGAAGTTTCGAGATATATGCAAGTTTCGTCTTTTTGCATTACTCACAAGGCTATATATATGGGAGTTCCATCATACCTATCGAAGGGACTCATAATTCGAGCAACTACTCATCCGAGTCGCAAATGTGAGCTGATGAAACTCTCTGTACCGCTTGTCTCATCTATATATGCAGATGCTGCTTTCACTGTTACTGATCCGAAGTACTGGAACAGTCTTCCCGCTAAATTACGGACCCTATCATCTTTTATTACTTTTAAATGTCGACTATATTCATATATGTTATCATTATAATTTATTTTTTTTTAATTTATTATTATTCGTGTAATTATTTATTTGTTCTATTATTTCAACTTGACGCATATAAACGTCCATCGTTTTCAACTGAGTCAATAAACCTTTCTATTATTATTTATTTATAACGAGACGTATAGTGAAATCTCTGACTCCCTTCGTGTGGGGTGTGTGCACGTGCAACTAGTCTTAATAGGCATATTTCTAATTATTATTGTTTATATTCATTATATATTGTATTCATATTTTTATTTTATATATACCTTATTATTTCATTATTTTACGTTACTTTTATATTTTAATTTTCTCCATTTATCTATAAATAAATACGAATTAATACGAATTAATAGATAGGCAAGCTTCTTTATTCGTATATTATTATCATATCCTCCTCCTCCTCGTATATCTTAGCTGCCATCGCATGCCTCCGCTATACCGTTACGAAGATCGTCTCGCAGCCCACCCCGAGTTATGTGATCGTCGCTCTCAACGTACACCCACTACGGGTGTTTCAGATAGGGGGGCTCCGAGTCACACTTTAGAATAGTGTTAGCGAGGACGAGTAGGATTAGCAGCAAGAGATACAATCCACCGAGACTCCACTGATAGAACTACACCTCATGTTAAAAGCGTGCGACGCTATTCGGATCAATGCTATATGCGAGGACTTCTCTACTATACATACTACTGGGTGCAGTACTGGACAGAATGGTTTTCTCACCAGATCTGATTTATATTATAGGTAGAGCAAAGAAATATATTTATATTTTCCAACATCATCTATATATTATTTATGAACTGTGAACATTTATAATGATTTATCAAACGGTGGAATCATCCAAACATTATAAATTGTGTATGCACAATTTCGAGATATAAGCTTCTAAATAGTGTTGTGTGTAATCAATATGGCATACTATTTTAAATAAGGTGTGTATTATATTGTGTATAGGAGTGTTTATAATGCATAAATAACTCATTTATATTTACTTTTGAATAACATATTATATCATTTTAAAGATAATGAATTATTTTATTATAAAATTTATAAGTAAAATATATAATTTTTTAATAAAAAAAGAAAACGAACGGTTCCCCCTAAATCTATTAGCATTGGGACTATAGTATATAACTAGGGTATATATTATATAATATAATATATAGATTTATGATTCAGTGAAACAATCATATTCTATAAAGCGATATATATCTTGTTCGATCAAATGTAGTTCTTATATTTAATATAATATTCAATATTATATTGAATATATTCAATATTATATTGAATATATAATATTGTCACTCGTTTCTATCCAGAACTTATGATTATCATAATGATATATCAAAACATAAGATATGTTTATAACATATTTATTTGTAAGTTTCCTTGCCACTAATGGTGATATTTCTTTTAAAACATACACTTTTATATGTTTAAATTAAATTTATATAATATACTGAATATGAATAAATAATATTTTTTTTTTAAATTAATCTATTCGGCAAGGGATCGAGAGTTGTTATTATAATTTGATTGACAGTTGAATTCATTTATAACATAGATGTTATTATCCGGGGTTATTATATTTATATAAAGTTTATTATATTTATCTAGTATTACATTAATATTGTGTATACATTTTCTATTTTAATATATTTATCTATTATATTTAAATAAGAATTCATTTTTGTTAAATTGTTATTTGATAGTTAATTTACAAATTTTAATATTTTATATCTATTATGCAAATTAAATATTTTCCTTAAATTTAAGATAATACTTATGAACAAGTAAAATCGTATTTTTAAATTACTCTGGTTTCTCTTCAGCCACGTATAAATCTTTCGCCTTTTACTAAAGATTTCCGTGGAGAGGAATAATACAATGAGTCTTATTTAATTTTTCTCACCCTACTTCGGTAGGGAAAATTCATAAATGATTAATATTTGTTATTATATATAATATTGTATATTTTTATAGTTTACATTTTTTAGTTATACTTAAATGTAAATATTTTAATATGTCTATATCATTTCACTTGTAACTATAGATTTATAGTTTGTAAACTATAAATCTATACTTGTAACAAATCAGTGTTTTCTTGTATTATGTAATATATAGTATTTACTAAAAACTATTCAGTAAACAGTATTTATGACATATTATAAATCTAATAATTATATATATGTATATATATATATATAATTAAGTAGTCCTTATAGTAAGGGCCTTGCTATTAAATTAGTAA
This sequence comes from Osedax fenrisi, assembly GCA_964019155.1. NCBI lineage: Eukaryota > Metazoa > Annelida > Polychaeta > Sabellida > Siboglinidae > Osedax > Osedax fenrisi. Next base: position 18,661,392 of record OZ025242.1, read on the forward strand.
ATTATTGCAGTAATATCAGGGCTTTGGTAATATCATTAATAATATATTTAGCATACCATTTTCTGTCGAAAATATTTATTAATACTCTACCGCCTATATTTATATAAGCATTTTATATATTAATAAATTAGAGAAATTGAAAACATTTAATATTATTTATTTTGAATCTTAAGATTCAAAATAAATAATGAATTCAACTTACACATATCAATACCTAGTAGGTATTACCTACTATAACCAGGTAGCTCCCTGGTATAACATATTAGGTTATAGTAGGTCTATTTTGTAAATATGCTATAAATTATAGTCTATAATATAATATATATATTATAATTAATTTATAAAATATAATTAAAAAGGGTTGTATATTTATATTATTTAAATTATACTAATTCTCTATTGAATTAAATTAATTGATTATTATATAATAATTTATTATTTTAGTAATAGTTAATGATATTCAATTTAACCCATATAACTACTTATATATGTATAGCAAATTGTTATTAGAATTATATTAGTAATACATATATATTGATCTGAATCTTTATTATAAATATATATTTATAGGAAGTATTTAATTTATTTATTTACATACAAAATGATGTTAACAATATATCCATGTGACACATATTATGTCTATAATATCTATTTAAATATATTACATTAATTCATAAACGTGCAGAGTATTAGTTTCTGGTGTAAAAACATGGATTTATATATATAGAGAAACATTTTCTTAGTTATCTATCACCAATATATATATAATATATATATGTTATATATATGTGTTCTCTATACATATTTTATAAATTATACTCATCTGTGCACAGATATATAATTAAGTATTATCGGGAAATATATGCAATACCTCCTATATCCTAGGCTTATGGAGGTCTTGATATACGACTCACTGGTATTATATATGTGATTATCCATCTATTATATGGGTGCTTATATTTACTAGATCTCCTATAGGAGGTATATATAACCCATCGATATAAAGAAAGAACCCTTTCTTTATATCGATGATATAACCTCGCGGTTATAGCGGGAATATTCCCGGTTATAAGTAGGGCGCTACAACAGGGGGTGGCGGGGGGATATGCATATGGGATATGCAAAGTGGGGAGGGGGATATGTCCCCCCACTTTAAAATCTAAGGAGACCTCCTATGTATTGGTCCCCCCCCCCACTGTTACCACAACATTTATTTTGATTGGTTGGTCCCCCCTACACACGCACCATCGTTCCAGCGCCCCTAGTTATAGGAGGTCTTGATATTTATTATGAGCCATGAGATCATTTATAAAACCCGGATAAAAACATATTCGTGTAAGGACATTATGTCCTACATTATGTCCTACATTATGTTCTTTGTTTAATATATCAATCAAATTTCGAATCTCGAAAATATTATATACCAAATAAATATCGCTGACTCAATCATAATATAGATCTATATATATACATGTCTGTCAACGTTAACTGTAAGTAATCATTATCATATACGTGTTCACAGCTACGTATGCCGATGTTATGTTGACACTTTGAAGTGCACACGCAATATCACACTATATAAACAAAGTTGATCTATTTTTTCATCATAACACAAATATTTCAAAACGCAATTTATTTATTAATACATAGTTAAATATATTTACTATTATAATATTATAATAATAATTCGATCATACTACATTTTATACATATATATATATTATATAAAGTATAATTATTATAAGTTAATCTTATAATAAAACGATCTTATTCTATATTATATAGCTATATCATATAGTATATGCTATAAGATAAATAATTTAATACAATACAGTATTATATATATATATATATATATATATACTAGTATTATAGTATTATAATACAATATTATATTGAATAAATACTGATGAAAATATTCAGAATTCATCATATATAATTAGTTTAATACAATACAGTATTATATATATATATATATATATATATACTAGTATTATAGTATTATAATACAATATTATATTGAATAAATACTGATGAAAATATTCAGAATTCATCATATATAATTAGTTTTAAATCTATATTATACTTGTAATTTATATTATATACACTTGGATATAATATATCATATATTAAAGTATAAAGCTTTCATTGCTCATTAAATCCATTTGTGAGCATTAACCACTAATTATAATACAAATTAGTACTGTTATTTTTTAATATATTTTTCATCATGAATATGGTTAGTTTTCAAAAACTATTTCAATAATATTAATAAATTAATATATAATTTAATCATATATATATATATATATATATATCTAATAAGGACGTTCTAATTTGCAATTTTTAATATTACGAGCGCACATTTCGTTCTCATCGAGATATACTATCATAGTAATATGGGCGTAGCGTATTATTCAGTAGCAAGTAGCCTACGCGTAGTAGCGATATTAACCTCGTCCATTAAGCCCCGCCCCCGTCCCGCCCCCTGTCGCCAGGAGGAGATGGTACTTAACCTCGTCCATTAAGCCCCGCCCCCTATCGCCAGGAGGAGATGGTACTTAACCTCGTCCATTAAGCCCCGCCCCCTATCGCCAGGAGGAGATGGTACTTAACCTCGTCCATTAAGCCCCGCCCCCCCGTCTCGCCCCTTATCGCCAGGAGGAGATGGTACTTAACCTCGTCCATTAAGCCCCGCCCCCCCGTCCCGCCCCCTATCGCCAGGAGGAGATGGCGATGTGGATATTCGACGAGGTGTCCAAGCCTACGCTGACCGGTGGTCTGGTGGTCGGTACGGCGGCCGTAGCCGTCTACTACTTGACCAGTAGGTACTTGGCTAGGGGTCGGCGAGAAATTCTTCCGCCTTGTCCTTACGTACGGTGGCCTCTAGTCGGAAATCTTCCGCGTTAGTCTTCTCTCGCGCTACATCTCTAATATATATCCCGTTCTACCCTTATACCCGGTTTCAGTTCCGCGATATATTTCTAATATATGTCCCGTTCTACCCTTATACCCGGTTTCATGTCCGCGATATATTTCTAATATTATAATAGAATATTTATATTCTATTGCACCGCTAACAATATCCTCTTAAACACGGCCTTAGGCTGAGGCCTCTTGTTAATATGCACGCGCAACTTTTCCAGAATAACCGTAGTTTTTTATAGATCTTTATAAATATACGCACACGCGTGGGTGTTTCGAGTGAACATTAGCAAGTGTGGCTTCAGCTTTAGAGGTTAAGGTTAAGGATTAGGTTAACGATATCCTCTCTTAATCATGGTTAAACCTTTTTCTTGCATTACCTATTTATTCTCGATTACCTATCCGTTATCATTATCACTCCCCATTACGTCGCATCGCGCCCCCATCGCACCCACACCGCACGCCCCCAATACACCCCCACCGCACGCCCACAACACACCCACTCTCATAGAAATGTTCACCATGAAGAAGTACGCCTACGAAACCCTCGACGATTTCGCGAAATCAGAGCGCTACAATAAGATATTCATGCTTTATATAGGTTAGCTGTATAAAGTATATTTAGATTGTGAGTATTGTGTAAAGTAACTTTTAACATTGAGGTTATATACTATTATATTATAAGTATGCCAGTTAAGTTGAACTGTTACATATATATATATATATATATATATATATATATATATATATATATATATATATATATATATATATATATGATAGTCATACATTTATATACGTATAAGTAATGCTATATTTAGGGTCATTTTATTTATGAATGTTAAATTAGATGGTCGTAAATATTTATAATTACGATGATTAGAAATCAAGCTCAAGTTCACTTACAATAGTTCATCAACGATCTTGATTCAAGATGCGTCTACAAGAAAAGATTACTTACTCAGATATTATAGTGATATCAATATAATTATTGCAAAGTTGAGATCCAAAAACAAAATCTATTCATAGCATTTCTCTATGTTTTTTATCGAATACAAAGTTTCGAAATAAAACTAGACATCCCGATCGACTAAAATATGCATTCGTATAAAATATTATCGGCCCGTTGCAACGATTGACTCACTCCGCCGGCATACGACCTATCGTAATCGCTACTATGGCTTTCTCATCGGCCCTAGTTCACCCTACCCCACAACCTCGACCTCGACCCTAGTTCACCCTACCTCACCACCACCTCGACCTCGACCCTAGTTCACCCTACCCCATCACCACCTCGACCCTAGTTCACCCTACCCCACCACCACCTCGACCCTAGTTCACCCTACCCCACCACCACCTCGACCTCGCCCCTAGTTCACCCTACCCCACCACACCTCGACAGGTTCCAAACCCGTTGTAGTTCTCGGTCACATCTCCGTTATTAACGAGGCCTTAGTACAAAACCTGAACGACTACGCCAACAGGCCTAAACTCTACAGCGGTCAACTGCTGACCAGGGGAGGCAAGGATATTCTGTTCGGAGAGTATGGTGACACCTGGAAGTATCATCGGAAACTAGCCTATAGTTCAGTGAAGTTAGTCGTCTTTGGTAGCGATATTCCCGATCATAGAATACACGTAATATATTAGCTTACTTTATTTAACATAATAATTCTATCTTAATTATAACTCAAGGTAGTATATTAATTATATATATATATATATAATATATATAGTATAATATATAATATATATATATATATATATATATATATATATATATATATATATATATATATATTATATATATATATATAGTATGTCATTTATAGTTTTATGATTTTTATAATTTAATGATTGATTGAAATACATTATTGAAACAAAAAAAGAATAATACGAAATAAATAAAATAAAGAATGTAAAACGATTTACATTTAGTTTAAAATTACATGAAAAATAATCTAAATTAGATAATATAATAATTATAAAATACATTTAAATGTTGGATAAATGAGAGAATCTGTATATTGGTATATATCATTAGAAACTTTGAATAAATGTATTATTTCTTCAACTTTGCAACCTGTTATAGTAATATATTATCAATTATATATTTAAATATTTATATGATAAATTTTAAATATAAATTATAAATAAACTAATAATAATACAAAACAAATAATATATAATGTAATACATATTACTTTGTAATCCGTAATAATAAATTATTAATTTGTATAGTAAATTTGAAAAACATATATTAAACAATCAATCGAATAACAAATAAGTGTATATCCAATTATAGATTTCTGTTAAAAAAGATTTTGTATATACACATTTGTATAAGACACAACATAATCAGATTTATTTTACTTATAATATTTAATTTATTTATAGTAATGTAATTAATGTCACTCAGTAAATATAGATTACACGAGATGTTCAGTAATTCATTAATTATTATTATTATTATTATTATTATTATCAGATTTAGGCAATGCCAGGGTAATTATAGAAGCAGTGTTGCTTATCGAGACAATTCACATTTTGATATTGTTATTAATGAAAACTCTTTACCTTTTATCTGATAGTGACAAACTCGTGCTAGCTATCGTAAAATAATATATTACAGATAGAATTACACCGTAAATACAAAGATCATGGACAAATCAACATCGTAAACAGAAAGTTCGCGATGGGCCGTAACCTCGAAGAGATCGTTCAGTCGTCGATCTCTAAGATATTCGAGCACATGGACCTATCACAGAACGATCCGTTCGACATCAAACCTCTGCTCGTCCTGTTTGTGTTCAACATCAGCTGCGGGTACTCATTCGGAACTTCGTAAGTCAAACCTACCTCCGTAATCACACCCCCTCCATAGTACCACCACCTCCATAGTCACACCCCTTCTTAGTCACACCCCCTCCATAGTAACACCCCCTAGACTCCCATCCCTGTGCCGATAACTCACCTCCTCGCTATACGAAGTCGCTACCTTTCTTCCCAATCAGCGCGTAACAATTTAACGATTTGTTGTTTAATTTTTCAAATCTAATTTATTATCTCCATGTTTTTAATTGATTAATCACATTAATTTAAACAATATTTATATTTTTGGTAAATAGTAGATATATTCGCGATTTATTTACTAGCAATTAAATGCGAAACCAAACGCATACTTACAAACCGCGTTTACTTTAAACGAACATCCATTATTCACGATTCGTCGCTTTCGCTTTAAAGTTACGATCTGGAGGACGACGACTTCAAGAAGTTTGTGAACATCACCAGTGAGTTCATCGAGGTTCTCGGTAACGGTTTACCCGGCGATCTTCACCCTTTATTAGCCTACCTGCCTTCCAGTAAGGTTAGTGTCACGTCGGCAACACTATCCGAAGATAGGTCATCGTTACAATCCCCGTCAATTTCGTATTCCGATATCGCACCCGATATCGTCGTCGTCGACAACCTTTCCGATGATATCTTCTAAAACTTTATTTAGAAACGTTTTGAAATGTACATAAAATTGTTGATAACGTTTATATAGAAAATAAAAATATCTATATCATAAAAAATAAGGGAATTTAAACTAATATTAATTATATATATATATATATATATATATATATATAACTTATATAAATGTGGAGACGATCATTCATCTTAAATCTAATATATTAAAGATAATAAACTAAATAAATTAGATAAAATTAATAACAAATTATTTTATTTTATTTATCAAAGATCATTTATGATAATATGATCAATATTAGTGTCAACATCAAACAATTGGTGCGGTAGCAGTTTTTAAAAACAAACATATTATATAACAAAAATATTTCAGGAGAGAAAAGTGAAGGCGTTAGTGAAACAATTTCTAGACTTCATCGCTGCGAGACACAAGGAATGTAAACAGAATCTGAACAGAGGTGAGTATCTGAACAAAGGTAACCTTGTGTTGAGTACGTGTTTATGTCTCGTGTCTAACACGTGTTTATGTTTCGCACGCGCGCGTAGAGTGTTTCCCATAATTTTAATTCATCAAACTATAATTAAAAGGAATCATGAATTGAAGTATAATAACATTACATAATCATTACATAATCATTACATAATAAATGATTAATAAGTTTAGGTAACGGGTGACTATAACACACAATATTCCATATTATTGTGAAGCCCTTTAGAAGGATAAAGCTTATTGATATTATAAACTCGAAAACGAAACCGAAAACAACGCAAAATTCTTCTAATAAATATTATTATATATATAAATGTAAAGAATATGAAAAACTGTAAATATTATGAACAGATATAAGTAATTATCGCAGTAAGTTTGTTACTCGCTGAAAGAGACGCGTGCGTAGCCACCTGGTGATTGAGTAATGAATGAGCCGCCGTGTTCCTCTTGCAGACGACCTTCACAGTATCACCGACGCCCTGTTGGACCTGCACATGACTAACCTCGAGAACGGGGTCGACTATCACGGCTTCACAGAGGAACACATCATTATGACGACCTTCGATATATTTGGAGGTCAATTAAGTATTATATTATGTAATATACATGTTATATGGGTATATTATAATATAAATTTATATATATGAGAATATATATTTTTTTAAATCAAAATTATATTATTATATAACAGATATATATTGTAAAAGTATTATTGCTAATGTATCTTATTTAATCTGTATTTATCAATAACTTTAATTTTTAATATTTTTCAATCAAATATTCACTAATATTATAGCTCTACAATTCTAGATTAGTTTTGTATAATTTATATCATTTAATATATATATTTATTGTAATTTTCACATATTTTTTAGTTTAATAATTTATATAATTACTAAGATAAAAAGATTATATTCATTATTTTTAATTATACTGTTTTTCAATTATTATTATTAATTGTATAATTATAATTGTTTATTATAATTTGTTAATATATTTAATATATGTATAATTATTAATATCATCAGAATAAGAGAATATATATTATGTTAATATAATCTCTTGAAATTTATTTACTTTCAATAGTAAATTTATAATATTTTATTTATATTCAATTTATAATTTCATATATAATGTATTTAAATAGTATTATTTAAAAAATACTACATTTGTGGTTTTAATTATATATATATTTAATTTTAATTCTAATATTTGCCAATTATTAATTATAACTATTATATTTCTAGTTACTGTTATATTTGTAGACTTATTTAACTCATTTTTATATTAAATATTGTTTAATTTATTACTAAACATATAAATGTCTATTTTTAATTCTACTCGTTCATAACAGAAAATAATATATCTAACATTTGCAAAGTTTATTATTTTTGTAATCTCCCGACAAAGTAAATAAACGAGTTTAACATACATATGAATTCGCCGTTCTAATTCTGTATCATTGAGAATACTTTATAATAAATAATTATTTAAAACGTCTAGATTAATTAGCTAATAATGACGTCAGCACTAGATGAACACATATGACCCCCGTGATAACCCGTCAGTAACGCGCGCATCACGTAGATACGATGCAGACGTGTGCATCAGACCAGTGCCTTTATGTGGGCTATTTTGTGGGAAACTCCCCCCTCCGCCGCATTCAAATCTTTAACAAAGGCGTTAACCACACACTACCACTGATCATAACAACCCGTACGCCACAGAGCCAGTAGAGACACTATATTCACAGGGATACATGCTACTACTGATACATACTCCCCTACATAGAACATACGGCTATAAGCACATCTATAAACACACCTATTCACACTACCACTACCGTTGATAATAATAACCCCCTACATAGAACATACAGCTATAAACACGCCTACCACTGATAACCCCGCCCCCTACCATACATACATCTATAAATACGCCTACCACTGATAACCCCGCCCCCCTACATAGAACACAAAGCTATAACCCCGCCCCTTACAACTGATAACCCCGCCCCCTACCGTACGCACAGCCGGAATAGACACAATGAGCACGGTGATGCACAGCTTCATCGGTCAGATGATCACTAACCCGCTCGTCATGCAAGAGATGAAACGAGAACTGGACGACGTATTAGGTAATACGGTTACGCAATAGTGACAGATCGTTATGTAATAGTGGCAGCTCATTATGTAATAGTGGCATCTCGTTATGTAATAGTGGTAGCTCGTTATGTAATTGTGGTAGCTCGTTACGCAATAGTGGCAGCTCGTTATGTAATTGTGGTAGCTCGTTATGTAATAGTGGCAGATCGTTATGTAATAGTGGCATCTCGTTACGCAATAGTGGCAGCTCGTTATGTAATTGTGGTAGCTCGTTATGTAATAGTGGCAGATCGTTATGTAATAGTGGCAGCTCGTTATGTAATAGTGGCAGCTCGTTACGTAATAGTGGCAGCTCGTTATGTAATAGTGGCATCTCGTTATGTAATAGTGGCATCTCGTTATGTAATAGTGGCATCTCGTTATGTAATAGTCACACCTCGTTATGTAATAGTGGCAGCTCGTTACGCAATAGTGGCATCTCGTTACGTAATAGTGGCAGCTCGTTATGTAATAGTGGCAGCTCGTTACCTCTCTAGAGAGCTTTATAAAGCTGAGGTGAAGCTTACTTGCGAATATCCCTCGCAACAACTGAATTTGCTAATATTATTAATTATCTAATTTATTTTATCTAAAAAAAGCACGATTATTCGGAAATTCGAGCGAATATTCGTAGGTACGTTCTTCTCATCTTTACTCTTTGATCTCCTCACAAATTATTTATTCTGTATTCTGTATCATCAATGATGATTCATCATCCACGAACCTTGCCGTTTAGTTATCATCGCTATTTATGCTTAGTCACCACTAGGGGCGCTGCAACAGGGGGGGACGGGGGGATATGTCCCCCCCCCCACTTTAAAATCTAGGGGGACATCCTATGTATTGGTCCCCTCCCACTTTAATCACAACATATATTTTGATTGGTTGGTCCCCCCTACATACAGAATCGTACCAGCGGCCCTAATCACCGCTACTAGATACAAAAGAATTCATGTTTAAATAAATACCATTCATTAATATACGATAACGTATGACTCATATCTCAGCACCATACCTATGACTCACCTCCCGCCCGTTGATTGACAGGTACGAGTGCCCGCCTACCGACGCTAGCGGACCGCAGCCGTCTGCCCTACACGGAGGCCTGCGTTAACGAAACCCTACGCCTGGGTACGCTGGCTCCCCTCGGTTTCCCCATCGAGACCACAGCCCCCACTACCGTCGGTTAGCTAGGCTCTCGGTCATTAAGGGGTGACGGTAGTGATACCGCTAGGCCCGCTGTCGTTAAGGGGTGACGGTAGTGATACAGCTAGGCTCTCGGTCATTAAGGGGCGACATTAGCGATAACACTAGGCTCTCGGTCATTAAGGGGTGACGGTAGTGATACCGCTAGGCTCTCGGTCATTAAGGGGTGACGGTAGTGATACAGCTAGGCTCTCGGTCATTAAGGGGTGACGGTAGTGATACCGCTAGGCCCGCGGTCATTAAGTGATGACGGTAGTGATACAGCTAGGCTCTCGGTCATTAAGGGGTGACGGTAGTGATACCGCTAGGCTCTCGGTCATTAAGGGCTGACATTAGCGATAACGCTAGGCCCGCGGTCATTAAGGGGTGACGGTAGTGATACCGCTAGGCTCTCGGTCATTAAGGGGCGACATTAGCGATACAGCTAGGCTCTCGGTCATTAAGGGGCGACATTAGCGATACAGCTAGGCTCTCGGTCATTAAGGGGCGACATTAGCGATAACACTAGGCTCTCGGTCATTAAGGGGTGACGGTAGTGATACAGCTAGGCTCTCGGTCATTAAGGGGCGACATTAGCGATACAGCTAGGCTCTCGGTCATTAAGGGGCGACATTAGCGATAACACTAGGCTCTCGGTCATTAAGGGGTGACGGTAGTGATACAGCTAGGCTCTCGGTCATTAAGGGGCGACATTAGCGATACAGCTAGGCTCTCGGTCATTAAGGGGCGACATTAGTGATACAGCTAGGCTCTCGGTCATTAAGGGGTGACGGTAGTGATACCGCTAGGCTCTCGGTCATTAAGGGGTGACGGTAGTGATACCGCTAGGCTCTCGGTCATTAAGGGGTGACGGTAGTGATACCGCTAGGCTCTCGGTCATTAAGGGGTGACGGTAGTGATACCGCTAGGCTCTCGGTCGTTAAGGGCTGACGGTAGTGATACCGCTAGGCTCTCGGTCATTAAGGGGTGACGGTAGTGATACCGCTAGGCTCTCGGTCATTAAGGGGTGACGGTAGTGATACCGCTAGGCTCTCGGTCATTAAGGGGTGACGGTAGTGATACCGCTAGGCTCTCGGTCATTAAGGGGTGACGGTAGTGATACCGCTAGGCTCTCGGTCATTAAGGGGTGACGGTAGTGATACCGCTAGGCTCTCGGTCATTAAGGGGTGACGGTAGTGATACCGCTAGGCCCGCGGTCATTAAGGGCTGACGGTAGTGATACCGCTAGGCTTTCGGTCATTAAGGGGTTACGGGAGTGATACCGCTAGGCTCTCGGTCATTAAGGGGTGACGGTAGTGATACAGCTAGGCTCTCGGTCATTAAGGGGTGACGGTAGTGATACAGCTAGGCTCTCGGTCATTAAGGGGTGACGGTAGTGATACAGCTAGGTATAAGGGGCACACGACGTTAGAGAGTTTACATGTACGAGATAGGGACAAATAAACTTTTTTATTTTCACTATTTTTCTATAATATTTTTCGCTTACATCAATAATACTCGGTTTTTTAAATAGTTAAAAAAACACTTTAAAAAATGTATATGTAGGATAATTGATATATAAAGTAAAAACGTTGGGTATTTTCGATATAGATAAGCATGCTCTATCGATGCGTAACAATAATCATAGATGATAAGTCGTTGGTACCGATCATCGTTCTAGACTCTAGAGAGAGGTTTCATCGGAACGAATATAAAGCATATTGTATAATATGAGGAGGTCATTCATGCGCGACTACCGCATTTATTTCGAACTTCAATCGTATTATAATATCGTTGTATCTGAGAGAGATCATCGCTTACAACTAAACAACTCTAGCTTAATATATAGACGACCTATTATATTAAGTATTTGTACATTTCTTAGTGAATATACCCTCTTTAAACTACCTATGGCTAAGGTTTCAGACCTATAAAATAATGTTTAAAAGTGATCGTATAATTGTGTATAAAAAATGATTGGCTCTCGTTAAAACCTTAAATGCCTTAACTTGAGAGCGGCTTCGAAGTGATATTAAAGCCGTATGTTTATTAGTGTAAAATTCGTCTAAGTTCCTGGATGGGATGAAAGGGCTGCACCGAAATAACACAAAGTCAGAAATAAAGTCTTACTATGATTTAGCGAACGCAATTGTTTCAATATTAAACAGCACGCACATGTATTAGCTAGAATCATCTCATTCGTCTAACATTCCAAACAGCCGGATATCACATTCCTAAGGGAACAATGGTTATATCCAACATCTGGGCCGTACATCGTGATCCGGAATTCTGGAAGGATCCGGAAACATTCGACCCCACTCGCTTTTTAGAGGATTCGGACGACGGCAAATATATTCTGAATCATTGTTAGCATAGTGTATCTTTAATAGTAATAGTAGTAGTAGTAGTAGTAGTAGTAGTAGTGGTAGTGGTAGTGGTAGTGGTAGTGGTAGTGGTAGTGTTAGTGGTAGTGGTAGTGGTAGTGGTAGTGGTAGTGGTAGTGGTAGTGGTGGTGGTGGTGGTGGTAGTGGTAGTGGTAGTGGTAGTGGTAGTAGTAGTAGTAATAATAGTAGTAGTAGTAGTAGTAGTAGTGGTAGTAGTAGTAATAATAGTAGTAGTAGTAGTAGTAGTAGTAGTAGTAGTAGTAGTAGTAGTAGTAGTAGTGGTAGTGGTAGTGGTAGTGGTAGTGGTAGTGGTAGTGGTAGTGGTAGTGGTAGTGGTAGTGGTAGTGGTAGCGGTAGCGGTAGCAGTAGCAGTAGTAATAGTAGTAGTAGTAGTAGTAGTAGTAGTAGTAGTAGTAGTAGTAGTAGTAGTAGTAGTAGTAGTAGTAGTAGTAGTAGTAGTAGCAGAATCAGTACACACACATTGCCTACTATGCTATTTATATATATACTACTATATATATATACTACTTATATACTACTATGCCCAGGGTTGGTCGGTTTTTTTGGTTTGGTTTTTTTGGTTTTTTTGATCAAAAAAACCATTGGTTTTTTTGGTTTTTTTAACAATATAAAAGCGTTCAATCAAAAATAAGGAATCGATTAGGCAATGATAAAGCTGCAAAACTTGTTTTTTTATTTGAGAATTAAATTGATTATATTTCTATTAGAAATCATCTAATTATTATTATTATTATTTTTTAAATTATTATATTGTTACAATTTGTAACTTTTTATTTTATTGCGAAAATTATATTGATTATATTTCTAATTACTGTATTGTTATTTTTTTTAATTATTATTTTGTTACAATTTGTAACTATTTTTTTATTATATTTTACTTTATTTTTATAATAAATATATTTTAATAAAATAATTTTATTAACATTTAATATTAATAATATATTATTGAAAATTTAATAATATATATATATAATTAATATATATAAATAATATTCATTAGTGTTGTATATTTTATACTTACTCTATATATGTATGTTTTGCACAGACATTTAATAATCGATCTAGGTATATATAATGTTTTCTAATTAATAATCTTAACATTTAATTATAAAAAAACCAAAAAAACCGCCAACCCTGACTATGCCTATTACCATCCCTTCCATTACTCACACACTCTCCCACACTCACCCTCACACACACACTCTCCCTCACACATACACACACACACACACACACTCTCTTCCCTCACACACTCACGCACTCTCACACCCATTCACTCACACTCTCTTCCCTCACAGCTAAACCAAACATAAGCTACATGCCGTTCGGTATGGGCAGACGCATGTGTATCGGCGAAGGTCTAGCGAGATCAGCGCTGATGTTAGTTCTGCCGGCGCTGTTCCATCGATACCAGTTCTCCGGCTGCGACGACATGCAACGCATCCAATACCAGGAGTCGGGGTTCGCGTTCCTACCGAAGCCTTATAAGGTGACGATTAAATCCGACGCGTGAAGGTCGCGACCCCGAGGTCAACGATCTCTAAAGTTAATGAGAGTTAACGTCCATTCGTATTCAATCTTTGCTTAGTATACTGCCTGTTTCCCACTGTTTTATTTTATTTACGATTATCGCCTCGTTAATAAATAAAATGTCTAACGCGTTACTTCGTTTTATTGATTTTATATATTCGCGAAGACAACGCGCACAGATTGTTCACGTCTACGTTGTGTACGAGGTAATGGCCGACATCTCGCTTGTTCCGCTCGAACAGGTACTCACTCGTACACGTATGTCCTACGAGATGGAAGGCCTCCGCAACCTCCTTCTGCTGCTCGTTGCCTGCCCATTGTTCCTCAGCCGCGTGAATCAGCGAGTATTGTAAGGAGAGCGACGTCGCGATGGATACGCTCGTCAAGGTCGACCGTACGCCAAAGGTCACCGACGTGTATTCCGTCTGCAGACTGGGCGCCTGTTTGTCCGGTAGAATCTATGCGATGCGGCGATGATGATTAGATATTCAGCTATTATAATCGGTGTTCTATGTGTTTCTATGGTGACCTCGTTAATTAGGTTGTAAGATTTCATAGAATCTCGTTACCGTATGAACATGAAATTTAAATAATTAAGGGATATCTACACAATTTATGAGAACAAATAGTTTTGCATATTATATTTATAGTTGCCTATTTTTTTTTATTAAAATTATTATTCAGATATATATTTAGTATAACTTTTGAAATTTTCAAATGATTATAACCAAGGACAGGACGTAATGCGTTTCTTGTAAAATTTGTACTTTATGAGTGATTTTATCATATTGAAAATTTGAATTTGATACAAAAATACAATTCAAATACTCGTTTTTAAATCAATGATTTCAATATGTTTATATTATATTCATACTATAATTTAATATACATTATTATTTTGAATTTCGACACAAATAATATAAACAAACATCGTTTAATTTAAATTATTAGGTTTAACCTAATTTATAAATAATTTATTGTTTTAATGAAATATTTATATAGAATATAAAATTAAAAATATGAAAGCATTTTATTTCGATAAATCAATTTCCGATATCTTTGATATAAAGATTAAAATCATTAAAATATAATTAAATATTCCACTGAAAAGTATATAGTTGTAAGTAGAAAAGTAACCATTGTGGAGAGCTAGCAGATGTGTTTTTTATCCTTTCCTTGGTATTATTTTTTAAAAAAATGAATATTTTTAAATAAATACTTAAAAATAAAAAAAATGGCGTTAACGAGATGAAAATTCAACCGATGAAAACTAATGTCAATATAATGTTCAATAAATATATAATCTATTCCTAGTTGACTACACTGAACCTGAATAAAGCCCAGATAGAAGGACTCTTTAGCACTGACCACCACATCAAAAACAGTAGTGATATCTCGTCTGTTGATCTTGTAGAACCTATGATTAGATGAACACATTACTCGGTTCATTATTCAAAACACGATGGCAGATAAGTGAATGAATATAGCATTACTATTGTGCAATACTATATGAATATTCATTCTGCTTTCTAATTTTACTAGTTGGTAACTTTGGTTATTGAATGTGAATAATGTCATTAGGTAACGTATTGATTAATTTATTAATAGTTATCTATTAGAAGTATTATGCAATACTGGTAAACATTATAGAATTAATAGTTTTAATATAATATATCTAAAATGTTAAAATGAATCACCTCTTGGATAACCTATGCTAGTAATAACAAACCTATAAATTTAATGCAATAGCTAAATAAATAATTTATAAATATATCAATTTTATTTTTATATCATACTAAATATTTGTCCGTCTTAAATTCGTTAATATATTAATTAAAATATACATATAATCAATATATATATATATATAATATATATATTATATCAAATTTGTTATGTCTTCAATATTGACATTGTATTATAAGAATGACGAGCTAAGGACTGTTATTCACTCTAGGAGGAGGAGCTAACTTAAGTTTCCAGCCGTTACGTTCGCGAGGACGCTTCTCTCCGTAGAACCTCACCACCTCCTGCGTAGACATTTCAGGAACTGCTGCTGCTGCTTCGGCTGATTCAGCGTCATCCACCGTTCCGATTAGGAGGCTAGGTTTGCCGCGATTCGCTAGTCTAAGTCTACACACCGCCCCTTTCTGCGGTGCCGTCGCGAGATAGGCGAACGTCACGACTACCCAGTCGAGGACGGCCGCGCTGGTATCCGTGTTTAAATCCATCGAGAATATGCTATAATAAGTGTAGGTGTGTGTGTGTGTGTGATATATTAGTTATTATAGATTTATTGACGTTTAACATAGTAATGATATATATATATATATAATGATATATCAATATATTGATATTTATAGACGACGGAACATAATAAAGAACATTGTAAATGATGTGACGGCAATGTGTGTATCCAGCAAACATAAATAGCAGCATAATAGTCTAGGTTACAATAATAGCAACATTATAGCAGCATAATAGAATTAAAAATGAATAGCTGCATAATATCAAGACCTCCTATAACCTCAGGCCAGAACACTGAATTTACATGGCGTATAAAGAGGCCATCGATTTGTAAAATAAACTTGCTTTTTAAAGTAAATAAACAAAATATTAAACAAATATTATAATAGATTATTATTTGTATGCATTAACATTGTGGATATATTAATATATATATATATATATATATATATATATATATATACTTTGTTTAAGTTAGTAGATATTATATGCTTGAAAAATTATAAATTTAATACATACAATATCAACGAAATAACGAATTTTATTATACTATTACTATTACTATTACTGAAATATTAATAAAATTAATATATATTTAAACATATTTTAATAAATCATCACGTCTTAGTGTTTAAATTAAGGATATAGCTATGTATTAATATATACATATATTTTGAATTTTGCAAATATATATATATATATAATATAGAATTTTATATATATATATATATCAAGTACATGGTATACATTTTTAAATATTAAATACACATTTTAAATACAATATATATATATACAATGTTTCTCCTTAGACTTAATCTATAAACTGATTTCATTAATTCATTCATTCATTATTATGAGAATTATTCTCAGAATAAATAAAATTATAAAAGTAATTTATTTTAATATATGTATTTTTGTATGTGCATATATATCATATACAGTAAAAGCTGTTTGTATCGACATCCCAGGAGATCCAAAAATATGTCAATATATCCGATTGTCGTTACATATGATGAAGGCGTGGATAATTTTAAATTACGCCCACTTAATAGAATATGTACTTGTATTATCAAATATCAAATATATGCTATCCTTAATTTCTATTATATCGTTAATTGTGTATATTACGTAATATCGCGCGCGCTCACATTCCAAAGAAGCGTGCGTTGTCAATAACAAGTCATGGAATTAACCCAGCGTGGTAGGGACATTCGTATGAGTCTATATATGGGCACAAATGCTGGCATACGAATATCTACGTACGAGTATACAATACTGCGTAGTATCAAACATGATATTAATATATATGTATATAGGGGTATATGCATATATATATATATATATATATATATATATATATATATATATATATATATATATATATATATATATATATATATATATATATATATATATGTATATATATATATAAATGGGTATGCATATATGGGTAATATATATATATATAACAATGTGCATAGTGTAGTGAATCTACAATAATACAAAGATTAATTCTTCATATCATCATAACTTATTTGATAATATACATATATATATATGTACTATAGTCCATAGTTTATTAATATGCTCAACTCTATATCATACATACTATAGTATATATGGTAAAAATGTGTAATATTTTCATAATGTCGATGCACGCGATGAAAAATTCTAAATTGTATAGTAAAATGTTGTCGATACAGCCGATTTGTCGATACAGCAGATTGTCGATACACGCGATATTCTGTAACATGTATTAGATGGAAATTCCAACAAATATATTTGAAATTGTCGTTATAACCGATATATCGACAAGCGGCTTTTACTGTATATAAATAATTGGTGTTCTAAAATAATAATAAAAACATTAATAATATTGATAACAAAATTATTGTGTGAATGTAATGATGGTAACAATGATAATAGTACGTATACTATATAATATATATTATATATATAGTATATATTAACTTACTAATATATTATAATTTTACGCTTTCTTATTTTAACTTTATATTTCTTTACGCCTACTTTATTTTAACCTTTCACTTTATTATAATAGTACGACAACTATATTTTAATCATCTAATGTATCTACAAAATAGTAGTAAGTTACTACTAGTAACTATCATCTAAGATTATATTTTGACTTTGAATATAGTTTTAAAATAAATAATTATATTAATCAATTTTCTAAATATATTATTAGATGACATATATGTTATAATTATATGTTATTATTATGTACATATTATGTAAAGTTATGTGACCTCATAAATAAATTAAAAGTTGCTGATTGCCATTAGGAATTTACTATAGTAATATATACTTTCAACCCACTCTTAAAACACACTCACATATATATATATATATATATATATATTATATATAATATATTTAATTATTCAAATAAGGAACATACATAATTCTGAATATTTTATATTATATTATAGTAATAAGTTATTATAGGTATAGTTTAATTGAAATTATATACCGTTATAACAAGTTGAATAACTTTTATAAATAATAGTGTTCATATTCTCAGAATAATTCTGGTACAATATTTATAAAGTACATTTATATATATATATATATATATATTATAAATAATAATTTAATAGATATTTTCTAAATACAGATCATTGATAGACTACAAAACATATATATATATATATATATATATATATATATATATATATATTAATATATAGTTATATCCTTAAAATGATGAATTATTAAAATTATTTTTTAACCTTTTCAAATCAAATCTATATTATAACATACACGTACTTTTTGTTAACAAATCACCACCGATCATTACCGAATCATTTTAAACAATGTTGGGGCTTTAGATTGTAGGATGCATTTATATATATATATATATATATATATTTTATTTGAGTTGATACAATCTTTTAGAAATAAATCATCATTTACTCTACTGAATATTCAGTTCATACGACAACTATTACACAACACCCACCCGCATGCCATATTCTACAACTCTTCCTCTATAATTGTAACTGATTTCATATTATTTAAATAATGTTCAAATAATGTTAATGTTCAATTAATGTATAATGTTTTAAAATAAAATAAATTAATAAAATCTGATTTTACAAACAATTGTTTGTTAACTTGACAGAAATTTTGATTTCAATATGATATTAATTTATGTTACATTTTGTATCTTTTGTATTGCTTTCTTTCTTAGGTTATTTTTCTTTAAAGAATATTTGGCTGTTTATATATTTAAAAGTTACTAAAACATAAAATTAATAGTTTACCATTATTATATATTTAAATTGATAATAATTTAAGTATTACATTATTATTTGTTTGTTCTATATCATCATTAGTTTTATATATATATATATATATATTTCAAATTTATGATATTATTAAAATATAAAATAAATAATGTATTACATTATTTGTTGTTTCGTATTAGTATTAGTATTCGTTTATTTTGTTTTTAACATGTCTGTTTGTAATATATATTTAAAATTGATCATTCAAATATTAAGATATATAATTAATAATGTATTACTATTACGGTTTATAAAGTTAATAAGAATTCAATATATTTAAAGTAGAAACAGAATATGTCGATGCATTCATTTACCATACAAGGTATTATTTCTATTTTCGATTATTTTTACTATAACTTTAAAACGTTTTGTAAAAATATTGCATAAATGCTTCCTTATTGCGTATTATTATTTGTTTATTTCAATGGCATTAGAAAATTATTTTCATTGATAAAATATTACATATATTTAATATACGTTTAATACAAATACAATATATTATATATACAATAATTTATCATTAATGAAAATAAAAAATTTAAATATAATTCTAAATGAATGATTAATTTATATTTTAATTATTATAACTAATTTTAGAGCAATAACTAATTTCCCTTTAATAATACTACTTTTAATGTGGATTATTTATTATAATGATAACGAATGATACATTGTTCTTTAATTATAATATTAATAATCATCATCAATATCATAATAATAGTAATTATTATTATTATTAATATTACTTTAGATAGAATTTATATTTTTTATAATTTATTTTAAATTTAAATTTCATCAATTCTTTGAATAATTAATATCAATTAAAAATTGTCTAATATAAAAAATTATAAAAATGGTATAATTTAATATGATCATATTAAAATATATTGAAATATCAATATTTCATTAATTAAATACTGCAATATTAAAATAATATAAATATTAAATATTTAATTATATACTTAATAAAAATATATTAATGCATATCTAAATAAAAATTGATATATACAAATTATTAAGTATGTGTAAAATAAAATTATAAAAATTATATAAAATTCTAAAAGTATTATTATAGTTATATTAATAAATTCATATTTCATATTTTTCTAATAAATATATTTTTGCTAAACTTATTTAATATATAAAATTGTATATATATATATCGAATATGTGTTCGATTATACATTAATTGTCAACGATTATGACAGATGCACGCTACTGCCTCTACGTTCAGTGTCCGCGAGTGTGCGGATGAGGTGAGAGCTAACGTGAACTTTGACCCCTGATGAACTTGTACGCATGAGCCGCCATTGTAGGCGTGCTGAGTGGTCAGCGAGGTGTGGGCAGGGGTGGCGGGAGACTGCAGGCTCTGCAGGGAGAGGTCAAACCACGGCTCGTCGGACAGCATCTAGGGAGGACGGGGAATTGTTGTTATCGGTGAATTAAATCGTCGTTAATAGTTATTGTTAGATAATTTACTCCGTATCGGGTAAATTATTAATTATTATCGATTACTAATCAGCTAAATAACATTATTATTATTGATTACTAATCGGTAGAGAGTTGGTGTAAGTAGTCTAAACTAATGTATTTGATATTTTAGTAAAGAATTAAATAATAAGAAAATAATAATACATTTTTAGTAGAAGACATTTTTATGATCTCTTTTCTTTCGTAATTTATATTAAATGTGGTTTAGTTTCTCCTAAAGGGCAGCGAAATAACACTGGGTCATCTGTTCTATTGTTGTTATCCCGATGAATTATTAGTTAATAAAACTAATTTAATATATTGTTGGACTAAAATATAATGTGTCGTTTAAAAGTGGAATATAATATAGTGTTTAGAAGTGAGATATAATGTACGACTAGTATTATCATGATAGCATGAGTCATAAATTATGACTCATACCGGATGACAACAATAGAACATATTCAATATTATTTCGAAGCACTTTAGGAGAAACAATCGTACCTATATAATATAAACGAGAAAAGAAAATAGAAAAAAAAACGTTTCCTAATAAATTATAATTTATAAATAATATATTATTACTAATAATGTTTACGAAATAAGTGAAACTCATCTATATTATACACTAATAAATTGTTAGTGTATAATAAATTATTAGTAATAATTGAATCGGTAGCTTAGCGCGATGAGTTTCACTTATTTCGTAAACATTCTACTATTAGTGCGCCGTAAACATTCTACTATTAGTGCGCCGTAAACCTCACCATTCCAGTAATAACCGGTACCGAAACCTTGACAACAGTGCCAGGTCAACGGAAGGCCAAATGTCACATTATCTAGGGTCAGATCGGTTATAGCGCTCCAAAACCTGTATGAATTATATACGCTATGAAGTTATGAATACAAAGTGTACGAATAATTTACCAATGTTTATTCGTGCACGCTATAGTAACGATATACTTATTTTATAAAAATATAATTTATTTTCAATAATTTATATTTACGATTTGAATTATACATTCTAGAGATGCTATTTTATACTATTACGCATACTATTAGTCTAGCTATTTATTATGCTATTTATTATGAATATTACATACATTACGATAGTTACTTTTGTAATTGGTTAATATAGTTTAATTAAACTTGATTTTTATAATTTAATGATATTTATAATAAACTTGATTTTTATATTCGTCTATTGACAATGTTTTTAAATTTCCTAAATTCAATAAATGTACTAATAAAGATATAGTATATAAATTGATAGTTTATAATTTGTATATATATATATATATATATATATATATATATATATATATATATATATGTATATATATATTTATATTGATAATTTATGCATATATAAATAATTAGCTATATTTATTTATTATTTTGAAAGAAAAGATATTTAAAAAGTTACGCATCGAAACTTTATAAAAGAAGCTAATGGGCTTTTAGAAAAGTCAGAACGTGGTCATTTATTCTTAGGATCTCGCGTACATCGAGACTGTAGAATATTAATTAGATTAACTTGTTTTCATTTTCTGTGAAATTCGCGAACCCCAACTGTTCGTAGGTCCACGACGGGGCAAACAGTGCCATGGATTGGTTGTGGCTCAGTATCTCCTTCACCAACTAAATAAGTAGTCATTTAGTTCAGTCGTCAACTATCGTAGAGCTTCGAAATAGATAAGGTTATATAATATATAATGCTACGCGAAAAATAGTCGACTGTAAGGTTTAAATAATTAAAATCGTTATTATAAACGAAATAGAATAGGATTAATGTCTAGTTTAAATAATACTAATACACCCGATAACTGAAATAATAGATCATTTTGTAATCAAAGATCGAAACGTAAAGGCGTCGCTAATTATTCGCGAGACGGTAACCTGGGGAACGTCGAAACCACCGATAGCGGAAGGGGTTCGCCCGAATATGTCGACGCCCACAAAGACGTCTTCGCTCCTATCGGTGGAATGTAGCGAGGATTCGCCGAGGTCGTCGGTCGTCCAGCAGTAGTTGGTGAAGATTCCATCGCAGACGTCGAAGAATCTCCTACGACGAAGGTGATCTGATTGTTTATCTTATTTACATCGCGCGAGTGTGCATGCGCGTGTGTGTGTGTGTGCATGCGTGTGTGCGTACGTGTGTGTGTGTGTGTGTTATAATTTGTACGGTTAAACTATGTAGTCATGATTGATAATCAGAATTGATGATTAAATCTCGCAGGTTTAACAAAATAGGTTAATATTAATCGTAACATGTAATATAATAAACAATATTTATTAACGAAATGTACAGGATATCATTAATGGTAAACAATTGCATTCTGGTTAGTTCACTGATTACGAAACGTCAGGTGCCTTAAGATGAACCTTAAGATCACCGAGATTAATCGGTTTGAAACGATACAGTTATTACACTCCTTGTGCCGTTGCTATACCGTTGCTATGCCGTTGCTATGCTGTTTCTATACCGTTGCTATGCCGTTGCTATGCTGTTGCTATGCCGTTGCTATACCGTTGCTATACCGTTGCTATGCCATTGCTATGCCGTTGCTATACCGTTGCTATGCCGTTGCTATACCGTTGCTATGCCGTTGCTATACCGTTGCTATGCCGTTGCTATGCCGTTGCTATACCGTTGCTATGCCGTTGCTATGCTGTTTCTATGCCGTTGCTATGCCGTTGCTATGCCGTTGCTATGCCATTGCTATACCGTTGCTATGCCGTTGCTATAGTGGAGACATCCAACAGTGAGAAAGTTACTTTAATGCGAGTAGTAAGTTAAGGAGATGTTAAGGAGAGCATATTTATACGCGTTTATACATCAACTTATCGATTTGTTGACAATTTTCACAATCAATATCTATTTTTAGTTCGATTTAGCTAGCGTGGTTTAGCTACGGTAGCTTACACAGAGTGTTGTATTTAGGTGGTAGTATTATAAAGTTATGAGAAATAAATTCTGGGTATTCAAAAGTCAAAGTATACGTATATTTATTAAGAACCCGTGCGGATGCCTTCGCGCGGATGCATTTCGTACACGGGCACAGAATGTGAGGTAACAAGCGAGGTATGCACTAGGTCACCTAAGAAAGGCGTACGTACCAAACAATATAGGTGGTATGTGTACGGCACCGTAACGCGTGGTTTAGTATGATATAGTTGTGCTGCCGAGTAGGTGGTTAGACATAAGGCAATAATCAAACAGGTATATTGAATAGGTAACGATTACGGACGGTGTTGAGCTAAAAACCAGCCTGATATCGGGCCCCGATATCAGCTATAGAAATTATTTATTATTTATTCGTTTTAAAACATTTACTAGATACTCGGGCAAGTCAAAGATTTAAGATTTTATAATAGGTGATTTATATATAAACGCACGCATAATAGGGTGTTCACATCAATTCCGTTTTCCTTAGTTTACGTACAGAAAATGAATCATTTACAGAACATTTTCTGTAATCAGATTTTAGGTGTTCACACCAATTCCGATTTTGTTACGTTTTCGTTACGTGAAATCCGTACAGAAAATAAAAAAACTAAATTCGAAAATAACCATATAAAAATAAAATATAATTAATTAATATAATAGTTAATACCGATTAATCTAATGACTTATTCGATAATATTAATATTATTTTATTATATAGATATTATATTAATAATAAAATAAGTAAAATAATCTATACTATTAAATAATAAGTTAATAGAATTACATATTTTATAAATTTATAATTTTTGTTATAAAATTATAAAATTATAAATATAATTATATATATTAGTATATAATAATAGTTACACTAATGAGTTATTCGATAATATTTATATTATTTTATTATCTAGATATTATAAATTATTAAAATTAGTAAAAAATATCTAATTATATCAATAAATATATCGTTAATCAAATGACATTTATTATAAATATATAATTTTTTTTATAAATTTATAAAATTATAATATAATTAAATGTATTAGTTAATATTATACACACACACATACACACACACACACACAAACACACACATATATATATATATATATATATATATATATATATATATATATATATATTACTATAATATTTTAGTATAATAGTGTATATATATAATTAAAGTTTCAATACTATTAGAAATAAATATTATATTTACAAATATGAAATCATATAACGCCACCTATTATTAATAAAAAGGTTCATTCAGCTATGTGAATAATTTTTCTCTACAGAAAAATAGGATTATTCCTATTTCACTTTCTGTAGAGAAAACGATTACAGAAAAATAGGAATATGACTCATTACAGAAAATGTTCTGTAAATGATTCATTTTCTGTACGGATTTCACGTAACGTAAGGAAATCGGAATTTATGTGAACACCCTATTAGGTGTGCGTCGACCTAGCCGATATCGGTCTGTAAGTATGCCGTTCGCACCGAAACTGCCCGATTTTATATTCGACGACACGGGCTATATAAAGAACGTTGCTTCATATAAGTATATTCTCTTACTTATTATTGTGATTCAGTTTATTCTGCCAGATTAGGCACCCGTCATCGTGTCCTGCGCAGCTACGGTCTTCTCCTCCTCCTCCTCGATTGACCACGCTGTCGTACCACAGAACCAAAGACTCCGGAAGCTTCTCTCGTAGCCGCGTCCTCAGTAAGCGTAAGAAGCTCACGAGTTTGGGTAACAGGTCCGGCTATTCGTGTGTGTATAATCAGATTAGCTGAGTTATTCGGCGAGAGAGAGGGAAGGAGAGGGCAAAGCGAATGTGATTTAATAATATCGTTCTACGATATGGTTATTGTTATATGAAAAGGATGAATCGAAGATTATTTAATATTTAAATAATTTATTTATACGATAGGTCGGGATGTGTTATATAAATATATTTATAGTTGATATAGTCGAAGTTCCGTTAAAGGTCGTATAAAGGTCAACTATAAAGGTCATCGTCGTCGCGGTGTTTCTAACTTTGATTTTATTTTCGATATTTATTAGCCACCCGTCGAAACCGTAGAATAAAGCCATGTCAGTCATAGTAGTGGCTATAGCAGCGGATATGCCGTCATCTGCTAGCATCCACTCCAATTCAGTGGTACCCGTATCCCATTCAGTGATAAACGTTCCTACATAGGTGGAGGGGTAACCAATCATCACTTAGTAATCACTCTTATGAATAACTTGGTAAATGTTATATATATTCTTAATATCGATGCGTAATAGTGTGATGACATATTGTGATGAAATAACTAAGCATCTCAAAGTATTGCATAATAATCATAGTAATAAAATATATATATATCTACGTAGGCTAACATTTGTTATATAAGTTTAAATATTATATATATATATATTATATTATGGTATATAAATATATATACATATATAATTTATTTTGTTTTGTGGATTCCTTTCATCCCATTCAGGAACTTAGATGAAGTTTTCACTTATAAACAAATGGCTTTAATGTTCCTTTAATACATTAATGTTCAGTTATTTGTGTATGTGTACAATGCGTTCATATTTATTAAGTTTATATACTAAACGTAAATATATATACTAAATAAATAATAAAATACATGTTTTTTACTTCAATAATATGTTCATAATTTTAATATTTTAGTGCCTGTCGCTCATACTGACAATCCGCTTATAACAACATTTGTTGTGTTTCCCCAGCTACGTCGTTATAAGCGGATTTCATTGTATATCGGAAGTGAAAGTATATAATAATAGATTGATTTACCAGACTATGTCTAAACATATGTAAAGAGTGTATATGGTCACACACATACACGGGACTAATACGCTACCTAATGGAACCTACCTAATACGGGCGTTCCGTTACGATGCGCGGCATTGATCCAACCAATCGGCGGGATGGTGAAACGTTCGTGAGAGAAGTAAACAAACAGATCGACGGCGTGCCAGTGGTAGAAACGGTAGTTGTCGATGGAGCGGGTGCCCTGCATGAATCTACGGAGGGTGGGGCGGGGGCTATTATAAGTCTGGGCCACATTAATAATGACTAACAACTAAGTATAAGATAGAGTTATGATGTAGCTATATATGTATATAAAGAAAATATAAATAATATTTGTTCATATATATTCCTTATTATATATATAACTAATAAATAATAGTAGGGTATCTTTATAAAAAATAGTGAGAATTATTATCTTAAAATTTTAAGATATTATTATGATGTAGATATATTAAATAAATATATTCAAATAAAGTAATTATCAAAATATAATATTTATTTAAATAAATGCACGTTAAAAATACATATATTATATATATATAAAATATATGATATATATATATATAAAATAAAAATAACTCACATATATTTACCAGTAGCTATCTGTATACAGATAATAGCTTTAGTTATCAAAACTTGTAGCATACGATAACACTCATAAAAACAAGACATACACTTAGATAAGCATTCACTTTTAGATAGGATTAGTAAACTTATATATATGTTTGATATTTATTATATATGTTTGATTGATATAAATATATGTATATATTTATTTAATATTAAAACATTTTCTATGTATATTCGTATTAATTTCTATATATATAATTTTATTATAGATAGTGTTTATCGAAATTATATATTATTAGTATAATAAAGGAATATCGATGCTTTATATTGACTATATTGAGTATCATATAATACATTTAATATAACGCCACATGTCAACATAATCATTAACCTGTCATCCAGATATCCACCTTTAAGATCATGACAATGAATCGTCTTACAATTGGGATTATTCTTCTTACGTTTAATGTCCTTCCTTAAAGCTACCCTGGATACCTTTATTAGAAATCAATGTTAACATGCGATAGCTTCGATTATACACGCACGTTTAAATAGATATACTTGTATCAGTGTATTATACGAGATGAAATATACGAGATGAAATATACGAGATGAAATATACGAGATGAAATATACGAGATGAAATATACGAGATGAAATATACGAGATGTAATATACGAGATGAAATATATGATATGAAATATACGAGATGAAATATATGGGATGAAATATATGAAATGTAATATACGAAATGAGATGTAATATACAAGATGTAATAAACAAGATAATAAATATAAATATTCAATATCTTTTTACATCTATATTGCTTCGAATTAAGACTGGCTGTGGTATATCTTGACTATCGCTATGCCGCAGCAAACGATGCATGTGAAAGCACGATGCGTGTGAAAGCACGATGCGTGTGAAAGCACGATGCGTGTGAAAGCACGATGCGTGTAAAAGCACGATGCGTTGACACTGTGATAATGAGTAGTTACACCCGGAATAGGCCTTAACCTTGCGACCACTCCGCGAATCTGGACATCCGGTTGACCAGTCGAGAGCGTCTCGAATAGAAGAGACTGGAGAACATTCTAGATCCGTGAATTCTGATGACGACATGTTTCTGCGTAGGATGGCGTAAAAATATTGCCTCAACGATATGGATAACTACATGAGAGACGTCAGATTTATATTATTAGTTTTTAATTAGTAATATTGATAGTATTAATATATAAATCATGATTTAATATGTATTAATATGTATTAATTTAATACATATTAAATCATGATACGTGATGTCAGAACTTTTCACGGGTAGCTTATTAGATATCTTATATTAGATATCTTATAGTGGCAACAGAAATAAGGAATATGTTTAGGAATGTACGACGAAACGATATTTATAATCAATGACTGTTAATCGATTATATTGATTTATAATAGAATACAGAGTTACTAGATTAACAATATTATAAAATATCGCTCGCTACGTATGAGTTAAAATATTATATGAAATTAAATACGCATTTAAATCTATAAAATCAATATAAATTGATATACTATACATTATATATACATTCTATTTTTTACTCAAATTATTAAACGTGTGTTTTATCTAATAAATTCCAATAAAGTACTTTAATTCGCTGCATTTGAAATATCTGTAACTGTTAAACGTGTACACGCACGCGTTATTTCAGAGTGAATGCTCCCCGCCTATCTATTTTAAATATATGCGACTGCAACTCAGTAAATCCTTTACATAGTTATAATATAATACATTATTAATAACCGATGTTTACTACGTATACGACACATGTATAATATATGTATATAGTATATAGTATATATATATATACACATACACGCGGTAAACATATAGAGTTTCCTTTATTCACAGTCCATTACCTCACATTATTCACATAGTGTAACTTTTGTTGTAAAATTATATGCTAATGATTTTAATGCTAATAATTTAATTTACTGTGTAATGTTTAATTAAAATAATAATATGTACACTCTCGTATATTTATTAACTATTAATACATTATCACCGTTACTAATTCACCGAAATACACAGCGTATATTATATATTATTTATAAATAAAGTAACTTTATTAATAATATACTATATTATTATAGTGTCAACATAATGTCATCATTACAGTTATAATACTTGTTCGATATAGATACTGTGTACTTTCAACACACACCTCATATCTAGTGATATAGCTATCCGCTTATTTTCACTACTCAAAGTATTGATATTTTTATATTTAATATAATACCATATTATATTAATATAATATAATAATTATAATATATATTTATAAACCATATAATTACTATATTAATAATATTGTGATCATTTATCAGCTTTAATTATTATAATTATTATAATGTATATAATTATTATATACATTGCAATATATTGTTGTGTTCTAGATCAATTAACTATTGATTATATATTATTGATTATATATTATATATAATATATATACATATATATATATATATATATATATATATATATTTTTATATTATATATATTATATGTATATTATTATTAGTATAATAATAATAATTATTATAATTATAATTATTTAATAATTATAATTTATTATAATAATATAATATTATATAATTATTATATAAGTTGGCGTATAGTATATAGTATTATACTATATTATTATACTATAATAATTATACTATAATAATTATAATATTATATTAAATATATAAATATATTAACTACATATTATATAGCAAATATGTTTTCTATATTTGTAAAACATTCCTTTTGTGTATTATCTCGGATACTGGTTAACATAGATTCCAGCTAAGATTCATTTTAAGTTAGAATAAATTACAAATATTATTAAATAATATTTGTTTAATCTGAGATTAAATGATTTAATCATTAAATCCCTATACAAATAGTTATACTAACATATTATATTTCGATCATGATGTGATATGTAACCAAATAATTATAATAATTCATATATATTGTAAAAATATAAATAATGTACCAAATAATTATAATAATCTGTTAAAATTTAACTTTTGAAATAAATCACAAATTAGCTTAACATTTTGAAAATAGAATAAATAAAATATTAATTTT
>OZ025242.1:18697056-18777056 GCA_964019155.1 Osedax fenrisi
GAACAACACGATAATAAGTAGGTACTACCTACTCATTTATCACGTGCGTATTCAACGGCTCCTCGTATACTCCAATGCTTTATTTTACTTCTCCGTTTATTTCTTGTTTTTGTGTATCGTGCGGTTTTGTCTTACTCTTATCGCGTTTATATATTTTGTTTATATATGTTATATAATTATATATTTCTTTATATATAACCAGTGATTCAATAAACTTTTGATCTATCTATTAAT
Organism: Osedax fenrisi; assembly: GCA_964019155.1. Taxonomy (NCBI): domain Eukaryota; kingdom Metazoa; phylum Annelida; class Polychaeta; order Sabellida; family Siboglinidae; genus Osedax; species Osedax fenrisi. The sequence goes on from OZ025242.1 coordinate 18,697,291, forward strand.
CTATCTATATCATATTGAAATAATGCTAGAGATAACTTAAATAACATGTTAATTTAGCATATATGATATCGTATCTATATATATGTGATATATTGAATATTTATATTAATTATATAAAATTATCAAATACTAAGCCTAACAATAATAATATACATATATAAATACATATATAAATATATATATATATATATATATATATAAATATGTATTTACATAGGTTAACCTATATGTTAAATTACTAACTAATATACATTTATAAACACATTTTGTATTTAACTTATCCAATACCGTTAACACTCCACCAGTAACCCCTCAAGGTGACCTTCAGTTGTAGTCACCGATTACGTAAGATCAGCATTAACAGATGTGTGTGAGTCATCAACTAGATTATTCTAGACTAAGCTCATTCCACATATATGACAATATCCATGTGTTCATATATATATATATATATATATATATATATATATATATATATGTTCATACATATGTATATATATATATATATATATATATATATGAATATCATAGGTTATTAGTAAGCTCTGTACAAGGATATTATTGGCAAATAGTGTAGGTTTATAGTATATAGTATACTATATATATACTATATACTCACTAGGGGCGCTGCAACAGTGGGACGGGGGGATATAACCTCCCCACTTTAAAATCTAGAGGGATGATCCTATATATTGGTATATGACCTCCTATGTATTGGTCCCCCCCCCCACTTTTACCATAACATATATTTTGATTGGTTAGTCCCACATACAAAATCGTTCCAGCGCCCCTAATACATTAGTTTGACACATTTTTTGCAAGTCAGAAAATGTAGTTCTATCCTATTATTAGGAGGTATTAAATATATAGAAACAATAGATCACTAAGCAATAAATGGATTATAAAGAATACAAATCTAAATATAATAATAAAAGTAAGCTATATAAGTGCTATATGATTCTAGAATATCGTTCGGATACGGGCAATTTAATGCGCATATACTATATATAGTATATAGGCTATAGCCACCTATGTGATATATTATAAAGATGACAGATTTTACTAAACATATTATATGTATATAGACTAACAAAGAAGAAGGCGACATGATGGGGTTTCACTCGCTATAGTACCTACTCCGTGCGTATTGAATCTTAGAACACTTATTAAAATGATAGTAATCACAAAATACGCTATATTGGATTTTTATATTACGATATGAAATTTATGTATTTCCAGTTCTAATAATAATGATAAATATCGGTGAATGATGGTACGTGAGGTACGGGTTGTGGTCGATATTTCCGAATGTGTATGAATACGTGTAACCCTATACTGAAATAATAAAAGTTCAGCTAAATTGACTAATTCTCAGATGTATTCCATGATACTATAGTATACTATAGTACTACATATATGTATTACACGTAATTGTAATCAATTACATACGCAATATTGTACGATTAACTCTCGGCTTTCATTTATTACAATACTATAGAAGAAAATACACTTTTTACATAATCGATAATATTATTTAATATATTGAATTGTTATTAAATTGTTCTTAACATATTTGGTAACGTTACACTTATACACAGTTCGTTAACGTAACATATGTTCATATCTATTACCGTTGTGTGCATATCGGCGTCGAGAATAACCCCCTCGTCGAGAAAAACCACTATATTTCCCGTACTTCTGTAAATTATCACATATTTAGGTAAATATGCAAAATAAAATAGCCTAGTAACACATAATACATGGCGACTGTATTTTAGGAATACAAAAGGAATACCTTAAATAATTAATTATTTAGTTAGATAGAACATACGTAGTTAATATATATATATATATATATATATATATATAGGGGAAAGTCCCCGATTACCGACCCCTCTCGTATCTCAGTAACTATAAGAGTTATCAATACATTATATATATATACATGAACTGTTAGTAATTTAATGATAAATATGAATAAGTATTTTATTTAAAAAAATATTTAATCCTACAATTGTTATTTGATAAAATGTAATATTCTGTTTTTACTTTCTAAATATTTGAATAATAACGTTTTTTTAAATCATTGTAAATACTTAATTAAAAGAAAACTTGACTTTGTGCATTTATATTGTAGAACAATAAAATGATTATAACTATTATAAAAATAATTGAATTTGAATAAATATTAACCAATATATCTTAATTATAGCAACCCATATTATTTTCCTATTAACGACACCCTAAATTACCCTAATACCGACCACATGTGATTTATAATATCCAATCAAAATAGATTCGTATTTTACTTTAAAATATGTCGTAAGTTGTTTATGTATACATGATATATCATTGATATATATTTAGGATTCATAATACCAGTTGATTATATACATACTGATTAATAAATAAATATTAAATAATAATATACACTATTTTAATATAATTACTATAAAGTTTAAATTTAAATTTAATATTTCTATTAAAACATAAATTCATTAAAAAATAAATTGCATACATGTTATAATTAATTATATTTATGTATATCTATTATTTTTATTGGATATTATAATACTATAATTATTTACATCACGATTATTTTAGGGGATCGGTAATAGGGAAAGGGGGTCGGTATTAGGCACATGTATCCGATTACCAACCCCCCTGTTTATTCTTGTAAATATAATTATATCAAAAATTTAAAATAGCCACATTATTCATTACCATAATATTACTCACATTAAAAAATTTCAAATAATATATTTAATATTGAATAAGTTATTACAACTAATCATTTAGTGGTCGGTAATCGGATACTTTTCCCTATACAAATATATTTAATATAACTATTACATGTTACCTATTATTAGGTAAATAGGTTATAAGTTAAGTAAAATATTACATTATAACATTACTAATTAAATTAAACATTTCATAATAACATTATAACAATTATCAATGTCAATGTACATTATATTAACATAGATGTATGATCTATTCACATATATATCTGAACATTTATTAAATTAATCATCTTCTGTTAATAACTGTTAGTAAAAAAATTGCTTTAAGTATAAATCATAATTTACTAATTTTATAAATTCATAATATTTATAATACTTATTATTTATTTTAATATATATATATATATATATTTTATATTTTATTATTATTTATTTATTTTTTTATTAATATTAATAGTTTATATTTATAATTTAATTAATGCCTAGTTTTTATAATTAACATAAACAAACATAATTTGAAAATATTGTTATAATATAGTGTAATAATAAAGTTTAAAAAATAATTAAACCTCTTTTATATATCTTTTTATTACAATAATACATTTTAATTAGTAGATAATAATAAATAGATAATAATTTAATAAATTTAATTATTTAATAAATTTAATAATTTAATAATTTAATAATTTAATTAACATATATTAAACAATGATAAAATAACATGAATCATATATTAATTTTAAGATATATATTTTATTATGATATATCAAATGTATACATTTAATGTAAATATTCAATTAATGGTAATGTTCCTATCGGCTATTTTCAATATAAGTTCAAGTTTAAGTTATTTGATGGAGGCTATTCAATCTGTTGGATTCATTTCGTAAATATATTGTTATTGAATTTAAGACGAATATATATTGTTAAGAATAATTATTGAAATGTTATGACACATCAATACTGTATAATAAAATACACATACTTAATTAAATCTAATTACTATATAAATGTATATATATATATATATATATATGCATTTAAAATGTATTGATATTTCTAAAATGTAAATACATTTATAATAATACAATATTAATATTAAAATAGCGAATAACATTTTAATTTAATAATATGTACTAATGCAATATTAATATTATTATTTTTTTATATTTTCATATTTTACAAAAATAAAACTTGTGGTTGTATTATTTATAAGTTAATCATATCTAGTTAACTTATTTATAAATATATAGAGATTTAAGTCACGCTTATCAAAGACAAGCAATACCATATTAAATATAGATAATTATAGTTATACAATTGTATATTTGTAGTATAATTACATATTTAAAGTAGCTAGTAAGTTAATTAATAAACAAGTTAATACCATTACACCTACTATATATATATATTAGTCACAAATATAATTCAAAATAAATGTAACAAAAACCTATGTATTTCAATTGTATTATTCCATATCCTTTTGGACAGTATGTCAATTCTTTTTAACAACTCAATTGATAATTTTTCTCTTTTATCTATCAAATATAATTCATATATAAACTATTGTCATGTTAAAATAAATAGTGTTACTAAGATGCTTATGTAAAATACAAGTATTTATTGGGTATTCATATATTTATATATATATATATATATATATAGGTATGTATTAGGTATATATATAGGTATGTATTACACACACACACATATATATATATATATATATATATATATATATATATATATATATATATATATATATATATATATATATAAACCTGGTATACTTTCTTTACATTCTGCTATAAGATATTTTCTAATACTCCCATATTTATTCTTTCTCATATTGCATACTTTACTCTCGCTTTTAGTGTTCAGATACCAGTTATAATCGCACGTGCATTTCTTCTTAGGCGATACGTTGATCACTTTCAATGCGTTCGTATCGATGAAGGTATCGTATTCAATTTGAATATTATCCGCTGACATATGCAGCTTATTCAATTTAGACGCACCTTTGAATACATCCCTCGATAGCGATTTTATTTTATTTCCTCGAATATCTAATGTTTTTAAATTCTTAGGTATCCATTTTGTTGGTAAGTTTTTCAAATCATTACTCGCCATAGACACATAATTAAGTTTATTTAGATTGACAATCAAATAACTTTTAATATTACTTATTCTATTATTATTCAAATATAGGGATTTTAAATTATTCAAAGGATCAAATGTTCCAATTTCGATATTTTCAATTTTATTATCAGCTAAATTTAAATAGATAAGATCATTGTGAATTGTTTTGTTGTTAGTTTGATTGGTCCAGAACGCTTTAACATCAATGGTTTTTAGTTTATTTCCAGATAAGTTCAGTTTCTTAGTTTTTGTGTTCAATAATAGGAATTCATTAATTCTTTTGATACTCGTTTTACTAAATACTATCTGAAATAATTGTGTATAAATATTAATTAATTATTAAATTAAAAAAAATATTTTTTTAATGTTATTGTTATGTTTATTATTAATTTTAATTTAATGAAGTCATTTCATCTATTCGTAAACTTAAATGAAGTAGTTATTTGTAACAATATGTATTTAATGTCCTTCAAAAGTGCTCATTTTATTAAGTAATCCATGTTTTAATATATTTAAATATTTGTTGTTATTATTCTAGATGATTTTAAAAGTATTGCTTAAACCTATTGCTAAATACCTGTAGGACATATCGTGTAGGACATACACTGTATGTCCTACCATGATTTACATACATCAATATTATATACATTTAATTATAAAATATTATTTGTAATGTACTATCATTACAAATTAGTAGGGGCAAGGGAAAGTAACCCAGTGCGGACAGTGCCCGAATACGGACACTCTCGGTATCTCAGAAACAATAAATCCTACACAAAAATGTTTAAAAAAACAATATTCATAATTATATAAATAGTATAAAAAAGTATTTTTTATTTTTTAATTATTCAAAATATTGAGCAATATTTTATATCAGCACTGATATATCCAATAAACTGATTTTTTTAGTACGTTTTTTAATTAATTAGAACAAAATTTAACTTAAAACCTTCTCAAGAATATACAAATGTGTCGATATAAAATATAACACTATATTATTAAAAAATAAAGCATTCTAAAAATTATATATATATAATTTCTATATTTGTTATCAAATATTCACTAAGTTATAATCATATATCTAGAGGTAATATAAGTCCCTAATACGGACACTCTATATGTCTTAATACGGACAGTTCCGTCAGTGTCCGTCGGACACCCTATAACCATTCAGAGCTCAGCGTATGATCTATTCTTATTTTCATAAAAATCGCGTGCGTTAAAATATTAATACCACCAATAAAGCTAAATCTAAATTTTGTATTATTTAGATACTTAAATTGTATTATTAATTAAAAAATAATAAAATTAAATACATTATTAACTAATTAAATTAGAATAAATTATTCATAAAATTAATTATAAATAATGTAATTGTGATTTGTCTGATTGATTCATCAATAATATATAGTTTATCTAGTGGTATATAGGGTGTTCGTATTATAACACAGGTTGTCCGTATTCGGAAATGGGTACCGAATACGGACACCCCCGTTATCTATGTAATTAAATAAATAAATAAAATTTTAATATTACAATAATTTCTATAATCATAAAATATTAATATATTGTAATTTTTGAATACAAATAATGAGTCATACAATTTTAAGACCATTTATTGTTAAAGTGTCCGTATCGGGTTACTTTCCCCTATCATAAGATATATTATTATTATGATTAAAATATTAATACTTGTTAGATCAAACTCAGTTAATTAAGTATAACAAACCCAGTTGTAAATTGTCGCAGTTTTAGTAAAATAAGGAATATCTTCACCTTTGTAACCATCGCCGCATACTATGTTTTGTTTAATACACTGGCATCCTTCTACTGTATCAGCGGGGCAAGTAATCTCACCTGTACATGTAGAATATCATTATTATATATATATACAAATATATATATATATATATATATATATATATATATATTATATGTGTATATTCATATGTTACCATTAATTGTGTACCCTACTAGATATACGAGTACGTAGATGTCTAGTTGTAATAACATACATATACACATAATCATTCATTTATTATTAGTTTATATTTTTTTTCTCCAATTGTATTTACTACCAAATTTATAATATTAATGATTGAATACGTTAAAAGTTAAAATTGTTAAACAATACTATGCGTACACCTATAGCAAAGATTTTCCAAAGGAAAGATATTGCACTCCCTATCTATCTCTAGTACCTCGAAATGTAAATTAAAATGAAAAAACAATATTAACACTAGATGGCGAAATAGTATATGAAATGTTAAATCATGTGATATTTTTATTTAAATTTCTTGTTTTCTAATTATATACATACATTTAAAATCATTACAATATAATACAATACATGTAGTTTTTTTAATATTAGATTTATAACAATATATTTATCATTTATTTTATTTTTTTATTAAATATAACTAATCAGTGTATTCTATTGTTATATAATTATATTATCATTTTAAAATCATGTAAATACATATTATAATACAATATACATGTATATTGTATATAATTTATTATTTACTATTACAATAAATATAGAAATGTCTTATTATCTGAATAATACCGCTAGATGGCAATATCGAATTATTAGGTGACACAAATATACACAAGTGCAATATCTTTCCTTTGGAAAATCTTTGCCTATAGGTTATAATATATATATATATATATATATATATATATATATATATATCTTAATATACCACTCGGGCCTTATCTATATCCTATAACTGTATTTCTATATACCATGCGTGTAACTAGTCTTCTATGAGTATTTCCTATTAATTATACTTCTATAGGTATATTCCTATAGGATATATCCTTAACGATTTATTACTCTACGATTTATCCTATAGGATATATTATTTTTAACGGTGTTCGAGTGGATTTAACGTTCGAATACCCGCGGGAGCTATGCATAGCTTGGTTCCTATAGGAACCAAGCTATGCATAGCTCCCGCGGGTATTCGAACGTTAAATCCACTCGAACACCGTTAAAAATAATGTTATAACATTATGAATTATACGGTATAACATATGGAAATACGAGTTATACCGTACAATTACGTTAAATGGTATAAGATCTCATATTATATGGTATAGCATTTGATTTTTTTAGTTATACCATATAGCTTAATTGAAATGGTATAAGATCACAAATTATATGGTATAACATTTGTTTTTTTTTGTTATACCATATAGCTTAATTTAAATGGTATAAGATTACGAATTATATGGTATAACATTCGTAATTTTTAGCTATACCATTAGCTATTAAATATAATGGTATAACTTTATGAATTATATGGTATACAATATGGAAATACCAGTTATACCATAACATTTTAAAATTAAGTTTATATTTGATTGAAAATAAAATGTATAAGCAATATAATTCATAATAGTATCCTTCATAATATCCTTAATATAACAGTTTACTTATTGTTGTGTTATATTATTATAGACATAGCATTTATTGCCTATAATTGAAATTAAACTGATTTTCAGAAACTATATAGATTCCCCATAGGGAAATATGTATACATATACATATTTCCTATATTTTATATACAAATACTTATAATTATTCGAGTATATGTATATATATATATACATAATTCCATTTTATTTATTAACATATTTTATTTCCACTCTACACTCAACATGAGAAGCATTTATTTTTCAACACATTACAATATACATAAGGTATTTATACTTATATTATATATATATATAAATTATATAATATTATATATAATAATATAAAAGATTTATTATATATAATTTTATAATAAATGTATATATTATTTATAATATATAATTAAATTGTAAGAATATAATTATATAATTATATATATATATATGTTATAACGTCAAAGTTGTAGATATATCGATTAATGTAATATACATTTAAATGCATTTAGCATTACGTAACAGAAATCGATATATCTACATTAAAACTTTAAACTAGATTTCGGTGTCTCGCTCTGTGTTAATTACATAGCCATAGCAATGTAAATGTTTGTTTTTCTGGTATTTTATATTTTTATCGTCTGTAAAGTATATTTCGTTATTTTTCTATAGAATAAATTCCAATAGGTGAGATTGCCTCATTCTTCGGTCTGCATCTCATCGGATAGGTACATTATTATTATTATTAGTATTATGTTATATTATTATTATGTTCAACAGGTCTTTGCTTTGATTAATAAACTGTATTATAACATTCACTTTATTACATATATATATTATAAAATTATGATAACTATATGCTATATATTAATATTCAGGAAACTGAAGAATTATTTGCAGAATTTCAAATTTCACTTAAAATATTAGAAAAACTGTCGGATAGGAATAGTGAGTTGATGGGGATGAAAAAGCATATAACGTATATATAAAAATATATAGACGAATATATTGATGTACTAGGTGCGCTACTACGCAAACTGACCAAACAGGTAATTTAGTTATCTAATTAATAACATTAGTTAAATATCTATATAAAATAAATATGCAATTATATTGTATTAGTCCATGGATTGTATACTATATATATCCATATATGGTAAATTATTTATTTTATTTTTAACACACAATGTAATTAAATTTACATAATATTACTAATAGGTATATATATATAAATAATGTTAACTGTTGTACACATATTATCAATATCCTTATATCCTAATCAAATATAGATTAAAAAGTGTATAATTAAATATATAATATAATATTTCCTAAAATAGATGCGGGAATCATATATTTTATGATGGGAGTTTGCGAATTATTGAAAAATGAATTTACAATGAAAATAAAGATAAGGTTACTTAATAATTACTTAATACAAATAATTACTTAATAACTATAGATTTAATATAATAGTTATTTTATGATTTTTCGTATGCTAATTCAAAAGTATAGTATACTATACCTTATATATATACCCATATATACCTTATTATATATATATATATATATATATATATATATATATATATATATATATATATATATATATATATATATAACTGCAGTAATTAATATAATATATTAGATTTTTCTAATTACAAATCTAAAGTATACTTTATATATAGTATTATCATATATGATATTAACTGTATAAAGTTGCTTATAATATACATATGTGTACTATTATATAATATACAATATTATTATATACTCTAGTATACTATATATATATATATATATATATATATATATATATATATATATATATATGTTGTCGCGTTTCCGCAAAGATAGTTCACAATCAGGTTATACGTTTTATTACGAAGAGAACAAGAACTCAGTACTATAAACATGGGTATTATACATATTAATATTGAATTATATTTACAAGTCATTACGTTACCTTTTAGTATCAACAGATATTAATATATATAATATAATATATAATGTTAACGTTAATAATGTTAAAACAATAATTCGTAGTAGATAATGTAAATGATTTTATACGACTGTGTTGCATCGAGTGTAAGCATTCACTGTAGCAATGTATAAATATCCTGTCATCCAGGCATTCGAATAACAACATTTAATATATAAAAACAGTTAATCTATCAGACGCCTCGCCCCCTTCTTAACAAATATAAAATCAAATCTAATTCCAATCAACAGTTATAATTATAATTGTACATTACCAAAAACATCCATTTCTATATTACATAATAATGTTCACATTTCTCATTCCCACATATATACACACATACATTCTATCATAATTACCACTAGTATACCATACTACATTCTATCATAATTACCACTAGTATACCATACTACATTCACCCCTACTAAAAAATTCCTCCACACCACAATTATTCATTCACTCTCTTCAGATTCATTAAATTCTCACACTTAATACACTCATTATTCTTAATGCGATAAACCGCATTATCGCCAAGCTTTTCTATCACTGTCCACTTCTTATCACCCCAACTATTCTGTAACTTCCTTCTTCCTAAAACTCTATTCTTTACTCTAACTATATCTCCTATCTCTAATGTATCATATTTCATATCTACAATTTGTTCCATATTACTACTCTCCCTAACTATTCGTTCTACCTCTTTCATCTTACACCGCGTATCCTCTACCCAATCACTGCCCTCATATTCCGTTATCCCTCCTAATTTCCGATCGACTAACAACTTTTCTTTCCTCATAAACATCAAATAAAATGGCGAGTAACCAGTTACTGCATGCGGGGTACGATTATATACGTATGTCAATTTATTCAAGTGTGAAGGCCATTTTTTTTTCTCATTCACACTTAATGTCCTTAGTAAATTTTGAATCGTACGATTCATCCTCTCTACCTGCCCATTTCCCATTGGATGATACGGTGTTGTATTACTCTGTTCTATTCCGAATAGTCCGCATAACTCCTTTATTAATGAAGACATAAAGTTTCTGCCTTGATCCGAATGGATTCTATCGGGTACTCCAAAATTAAAAATCCATTCATTCATTATTACTTTTGCCACCGTTAACGCCGTTTGATCTCTGGTAGGTATTGCTTTCGTGTATTTGGTATATGCATCTGACATAACGAGTATGCTTTCTCTGCCATCACTAGCTTTATCAACGGTCATAAAATCTATAAATAATATAGCCAAAGGTTTTTTTGCTGACAAACTCCCCATTCTTATCTTAGGCTTCTTGCATAATTCTTTAGCTTTACTACACGTCTCACACCTCCTAATGTATGACCTAATGTCCCTATATTTGCCTATCCACGTATACATTTCATTTATTTTTTGAGTTGTCCTTTCTATACCCTGGTGACCATTATCCTCATGAGCTCCTCTTAACACCTCTCCTACTAGACTACTTGGTACCATTAACCTGTCATCATATCCTTCCCTTTTCTCATACAGAACTCCATCTCTAACTACTAATCTACCCACGTATCCATTCTTACTTGCAATTAATAGTGCTTTGCGAATAACACTGTCATTATTCTGCTCGATTCTTAATTTATCTCTCTCCATCATGGGTACCGTTTCCACTAACCCTAACTCTACCTCATCATCATCATACTCCTTGATCTCTGTATCTCCATTTCCTATATTTCTTACTCTTGATAATGCATCGGCTACCACATTTTCTTTTCCAGGTCTATACTTATAGGTAATATCATAATCAGCTAATCTAGCCATCCATCTTTGTTCTAATGACGTCAATTCTTTTTTATGACTAATATATGATACGGCTGAGTTATCAGTAATTACAACACAACTACTACCCCTTAAATAGTAACTAAACTTCTCAGTAATCGCCCATACCACTGCTAAAAATTCTAATTTTTTAGAAGAATAATTCGACTTATTCTGTTCTCCTCGGCGTAACGATCTACTAGCGTACGCTACTACTCTTTTCTCATATTTACCCACTATCTTACTTAATACAGCCCCCAACCCACTCGCAGATGCATCAGTTTCTACGATAAACTTCTCATCCCAATTCGGTACCACTAATATAGGTGACGAGCATAATGCTGTCTTTAGTTTAGTAAATGCCTGGTCACATTCTGTGTTCCACTCTACGTTTACGCCCTTACTCCTTCTCCTCGAAACTGGCTTACCCTCCTTCTCATTCACCTTTACTATTAACTTATTTAATGGAGCCACTATTCCCGAAAATCCCTTTACAAATTTACGATAATAAGAGCAAAATCCTAATAGTGTCCTTACTTCCCTTAGTGACTTAGGTGTAGGCCAATCCCTTACTGCCTTTAGTTTTTCATCATCTGCCTCCAATCCCCTTTCTGACACCTTATGACTTAAGAATAATATTTTACTCTTAAAAAACTTACATGTGTCCACGTGTAACTTCAGCCCTACCTCTTCTAGTTTACTTAACACCCTATCTATTGTCTCTACATGCTGGTCAACATTATCCGAAAATATTACAATATCGTCTAAATAGCAAACTACGTTCTCAAATGTATTATCTCTAAACAGGTTAATCATGATTCTCTGAAACGTTGCCGGTGCATTGATTAACCCAAATGGCATTCTGACAAATTGATATAGACCCAAGGGCGAAATAAATGCAGTTTTATGCTGGTCCTCCCTAACAACTGGAATCTGATTGTACGCAGATTTAAGGTCTAATGAAGTATAATACTTTTTACCCGCAACGATATCCAATAGGTCATCTACCCTTCGTAAAGGATAAGTATCTCTTATAGTTTTACAATTTAACTTTCTATAATCTATACATAAACGAATGTCTCCTGATTTTTTTTTTACAATCACCATAGGACTACAGTAGTTACTTTCAGACGGTTCAATAATACCCTCTCTCAATAAACTCTCTAAATGATCCTTAACTTGTTGAAGTTGTGCCGGAGGTATTCTCCTATACCCCGAATTCACAGGTACATTGTCTATCGTTCTAATATGATGTAACCCTGCCCTCGATTCTGATAAACTTTCCCCTTTCTTTGCGAAAGCTTTCTCCCTACTTTTTAATACTGCTCTTAATTTCCCTTTGATTACTACATCACTTATTCCTACTAATCCATCTAACCAATAATCCTCACTCTTTATCACCATTACTCCATTTTCTATAAGTATCCTATTACTTATCTCCTCATTTTTTACCATTACTTCCCCTAATCTATCACTTATCCTATCATTCTGTAGTTTCCCAATTATATTCATTCCAATTATTCTCAACTGTTCATTGTCCACTAATAAAAATCCTACTTCCTCTATCGTACGGCCTCTATCATTACATTAGTTTCAAAATACCCTAGATACGGTATTAATCCCTCATTAGCGGCCTTAATAGTTAACCATGGTAGTTTTCCATTAAACCGTGTATCTTTCAATTTATTAAAAAAACTTAATGGTAAGATCGATACCTGACTCCCACTATCTACAAGACACTGTATTCGCTGTCCTTTCACCATTACCATAACCTCCCTTCTATTCCCAACTAACTGACCTCTCAACCTCTCTCTGCGGGTATCTCTGATTGCTCTACTCGACCCGCTTAATGCAGAGCATTCGAGTTTAAATTACTCCTACACCATCTTGAGATATGCCCCTGCTTCCCACATTTGAAACATACTATTTCTACTCTACTTCTTCTATTCATACTCGATTCTAGTGCACGATACCTCCCTTCCCATTCCCTATTAGTTAACTCTAACTTCCTTAATTTCTCTTCTAAGTTATTTTCCCTCGACCTATCTATATCTCTAACCTCTACCTTATAACACACCTCTTCCGCTAATTCTTCACCTTCCTTTTCCCATTTTACTGCAACCCTCCTAAGATCCTTAATCGATGACTTCCCAAGCAAAATCATACTCCTTCTTAACTCTACAGATTTTAAATTATGTTTTATACTTTCAATTATGACCTCCTCCCAGCTCCCATCTACTACTTTTAACTCCATGCCTAATTCTAAAAGCCCATCTATGAACTTACTAACACTTTCGGTATCCCCTTGCTTCCTAGCCATTATCGAATAAATCATCTCGCCTTTAGATTTACTCGATGCATATCTATCTCTTAGACTTTCCTTTATTTTTATAATATCCGTCATATCTTCTCCTAACATCATTACTAAGTAAATCTTTGCTGCACCTATCACGTGATAGCAAGCAAAGGATGCAGCCTCACTATCATTTATTCCCTTTAATCTTACACATTCATTTAACTCTCGTATCCATCTACCTACTTCTGTACTACCATCAAACTTTTCTAACTTCACATATGACATATCACTACTATTTCCCTTAATTACTTTCACACTATCCTTAATATCCATGACTTTACCAGATCTTAATATCATTCACATACACACACCACACTTAGTCATTCAGAACTTTTTTTTATTAAAAAATAAGCGGGCGTGTCTATCTAATAGATTAACTAACATAAGCCGGGGTTTTCTTTAATGTCTCCAAATCGTACGTGCTGTTGTTCGCCGCTGTCACCAATGTTGTCGCGTTTCCGCAAAGATAGTTCACAATCAGGTTATACGTTTTATTACGAAGAGAACAAGAACCCCGTACTATAAACATGGGTATTATACATATTAATATTGAATTATATTTACAAGTCATTACGTTACCTTTTAGTATCAACAGATATTAATATATATAATATAATATATAATGTTAACGTTAATAATGTTAAAACAATAATTCGTAGTAGATAATGTAAATGATTTTATACGACTGTGTTGCATCGAGTGTAAGCATTCACTGTAGCAATGTATAAATATCCTGTCATCCAGGCATTCGAATAACAACATTTAATATATAAAAACAGTTAATCTATCAGACGCCACGCCCCCTTCTTTACAAATATAAAATTAAATCTAATTCCAATCAACAGTTATAATTATAATTGTACATTACCAAAAACATCCATTTCTATATTACATAATAATGTTCACATTTCTCATTCCCACATATATACACACATACATTCTATCATAATTACCACTAGTATACCATACTACATATATATATTGCTTATATACATATTTGAATTTTAATTGCAGGAAATAATGACTCCATTTATCAGAAAAGAGGATGATTATTATGAGTGTCGATAATTGTTTGGTTTTCGTTCAAAATAATTTATTTCGTATTTTATTAAATGGTATTGTTAATTTTATTTGTTTCATAACATGTCCTACAAATATTAATTGTTTATGTAATTTTGTATCACGTTATTTATTTTAAAATGTATCTGTTAATTAACAATATTGTTAGACCAAAATATGTGGTTTTTAGAAAATAAATTATCATTATAAATGTCGATTCCATATATAAATTAATAATATAGAATAGTAAGTTATTATAAATACTGGTATAAATTTAAATAAAATATTGTATAACTTTTAATAAATTATGATATAACGTTATGTAATATATGGTATACATTTTAATAAATTATGGTATAGGTATAGTAACATTAAATAAACATTAAATAAAATATAGTATAACTTTTAATAAATTATGGTATAACTTTATATAATATATGGTATAAATTTTAATAAATTATGGTATAACTTT
This sequence comes from Osedax fenrisi, assembly GCA_964019155.1. Taxonomy (NCBI): domain Eukaryota; kingdom Metazoa; phylum Annelida; class Polychaeta; order Sabellida; family Siboglinidae; genus Osedax; species Osedax fenrisi. Next base: position 18,713,245 of record OZ025242.1, read on the forward strand.
ATATCAAATATGGTATAACTTTTTATAAATTATGGTATAACTTTATATAAAATATGGTATAATTTCTTATAAAATATGGTATAACTTTTTTAATTAGTTATACCGTAAATGGTATACCAGGGCGCCACGGGGTTATACCATTTTTTAATCAATGTTATACCATTTATTTCTAACAGTGTAGAACATGTTTTTCTTTATATAATAGATAAGACCCGGGTCGTATATTAAGATATATATAGATATATTATATATATATATATATTAGTACCTATAGAAGGCTAAATCCGAAGAAAAAGAAATTAGATTAACGCATTATTCACCTAGAAAAGTAGTATGGGATAGATATAAATGTTAACATGGTGTTTATATACATATAGGTAGTACTTTAAATTGTGTATTAATCAGTTTATAATAAAAATATTTAAATAAAAACACATACATTTTCTATGATTATATAATGATATTATTATAAATTATTGTTTATTAATAAAAATGTTAAAATATTTCTTGGATATTTTTTCTTCAAATTCCTAGAAAGATTTGCAAAAATATGATTTACGTTATATTTTTATAATTTATTATAAATCACAATTATTTTATTTTGTTATCACTAAAAAAATAAAATTTAAATTAGTCTTCCTTATAATTAGTTTTATATAGTTTTAATTATTTTAATTGATTTTTTGTTGGTTTCAAATTCCACATTTTATAGTTTTCTAGTTGTTTGTTTTTATATATATTTATACCTAATGAATCTATTATTTGCGATATTCCAATGACTATAGAAATTAAATTAATCATTACATCATATACATACATACATATATATCGGAGTTATAAGTGTGTAATAACCTGGTACGGGTGGTACACACTCTCCGTTGAGAAACGCCCTAATATCGGGGTAGCCGGTATTGCGGTTATAACACACGGCATTATCGCTCACCGCGTTGAGATACCACGTGTGTGCACAGGAACAGTCGACGGGATCGTTGACCCGGATGTCCTTGAGGTTAGTCAGAGCCGAGAATGCGTCATCGTCGACGCTAACGTTTCGTAACGACACGCCTAGTTGGTAGAGGATAATATCCCCGGCGAAGTTAGCGCTCGTCAGTCGTTTCAGAGGGTTTACGTACAGGCTAAGCATCGTCAGTTTCTTAGGTATCCATCTATCGGGCAGCGTCGTCAATCCGTTTTGCGATAGTTCCAAAGACTTTAGCTTGGGCACGTTGACGAACGCGGTTCTATCGAAATGGGTTATTCTGTTCATGTCTAGATCGAGGTGGGTCAGGCTTATCAACGGGTCGAAAGTTCCGCCCGCTATGTGCCGTATCGAGTTATTGTAGCCCAGAAATAACGCGCTCAGCTTCGAGTGTACAGTGGTACTGTTCGTCTCGCTTGACCAGAAGGCTTTGGCGTCTATTGTTTCGATTCGACCGTATATCATGATCAGCGAGGCCGGCGCGTTAAGAAGGACAAAGGCTTGCATTGTTTTGATATTCATGTTTGTCATCATCACTCGAGCCTATTGTTTATACATATTATATATATAAGAATATATAGGTTATATATATGTTATATGTATATATATTATATATATATATATATATATGTTATATGTATATATATTATATATATATATATATATATATATATATATATGTTATATGTATATATATTATATATATATATATATATATGTTATATGTATATGATGATATTGAGTTTATTAGCAATAAAATAGGGTCATGTAGACCCCTTCGGCGAAGGGCCTTCGCTTGTGCGGGAAGAAAATAATAATAAAATAATAGTAATACGATAATAATTTATACATTCAATATACCACGGACAACAATACTAAATAATATAAAGGACTATTATATACTACAGTATGCATTGATATGGTGTAGTTTTATATACTACAGACTGCATTGATATAGTATAGTGTTATATAATAATAAGATAATAATAATACAATAACAATTTAATAATGATATACATTTAATATACCACGGACACAAATAATAAGTTGGATGTTTTAATAATTATGGTTAGAGAGAAAAGAAGAAGTGAGATTTATAAATATTTTGTGGGATCTAATAGAACGAATGGTAGGAGGGAGGGAATTCCATAGGGTTGGACCGGAATTTTTAAAAGCTCTAGAATTTAGGGAAGTTTTACTAGAGTTCTGGGAGATAAGTAGAGGAGCATTTTGGTAACGAAGAGAAGATAATATAGTACGTTTTTTGATTAGATCAGAGATATAGCTAGGGGTGAAAGAATATATTGATTTATGGATTATAGATAGTATACGTAATTTACACCTGAGGGAGAAGGGTAGCCACATACGAGATGATTGATGAGATGTTGTAGTAGAGTGATACAGTCGAGTTAAACAGTAAGTAGTACGTATTGAGGAACGGATAATCCGATTAAGTGGAGCCGTTGCTTTAGCAGGAAGTAAATTCAATAGGGAAGAACAGTAGTCAATTCGGGAAAGTACAAGAACATTAATTAGAGTTTTAGTAAGGTTTCTGGAAAGTGATCTCCGTATTTTTTTAATTCTGAAGAGATGAAAGTTGGAGGATTTTGTAATGGATGATATGTGATTCTTAAATAATAATTTGTCATCAAATACTAATCCTAGGTTTTTGGAGGAATGAGAAGGAGAAATAATCATGTTATTTAGAGTAAAGTTTGGAAAGGAAGTTTCAGTAGTAGATATTTTAAGTACAGTAGTCTTAGAGGAATTAATTAGTAGTTTATTGGAGAGGAGCCATAATCTTATGGAGTTAGAACACTCGATTAATTCAGAGTTAATGGTATTATGGTAAACAGTTAAATATCATCAGCAACAATATGGTAGTGAATATTTGGAAATTTGTTAATTAGATCAGCAATAGGGCGGATATAAATAGAAAAGAGGGATGTACCTAGAACAGATCCTTGGAGAATACCGTGGTTAAGAGGAGAAAGAGGCGAGTAAGATTTGTCAATCATAATAGAGATATTTCTGTTAGTGAGATATGAAGTAAACCATTTTAATGCTAAGCCAGATATACCCATTAAAGTAAGTCGCGAGATTAATATGTTATGGTCCAGGGTATCAAAAGCAGATGAGAGATCAAGTAGGATTAGCTGGCAACACGTGTTGCTATTTAAGGTAGATAATATTGTGTCAGTAATACGGAGGAGAGCTGTTTCGGTTGAATGACCCTTACGAAAAGCGCTTTGGAAAGGGTCGAAAAGATTATTTTTATTTATATGGGCTATGAGTTGTTTGGAAACAATTCTTTATAATATGTTACTTAATAAGGGTAGGTGGGAGATCGGGCGATAATTGCTAAATGAGTTTGGGTCTAAGTTTTATTTTTTTAGAATAGGGGATATTATGGCAGTCTTGAGACAGGGTGAAACTTGGCCAGAGTTTAGTGAGTTCGCAATAATATCTAAAAAAATAGGAGAAAATAAGGGTGAAAGTTTGTGATATAATGATAAAAGTAGGGGATCAGTGGGGGAGGGACAGTGAGATTTCATGAGTAGGTCATTTACTTCATACAGTGAAGGGATAGTGAATGTACTTAATGAGTCAATATGATGGGTAATATATATGGTAGGATTGAGTATGGGTTGAGTAGATGCGCAAATAATATTATTAATGCTTGCAATTTTATTTTTAAAGAATTTTTCAAAAAGAGAACACAGTTGAAAATTTGACGTGTTTGGTAAAATGGGGAGGATTTTTTTATTTGGAGGAGAGAGAATTTTATTTGCTATTTTAAATAATTTGCGAGGATTGGAGGAGATCAATGCTATCTTTTTGTTATAATAGATATATTTTGAACGAGATATAGTAGATTTGTAATTTTTTCTAGCTAGTGATAGAGCTAATTTAGTTTCAGGATTTTTAAGAAATTTCTTCTCAAATTTTCGAACACTCTTGAAGATGAAAAGTTCGTGGGAGAACCAGGGAGAAAAAGGGCGGTCGGTAATTAATGTAGTTTTTGCATGTATATTGATAATATTTAGGAGAGTGGAGTTTAGGAGTACCGGACAGAGGGAAGTTGAAGAAGAGATCTCAGTTTTGATATTGTTTACAAATCTTGGTAGGTCGATAGACTTGAAATCTCTATATGTAATACGTTTTGTTTAATCTTTATGAATTTTAGATTTATAGAGAATTCTATAATAAAATGATCAGTTAACTGATTAGTAGTTCAATTTTTTGAAAGGAGTTATGATTTGTACATCTAACAAGAGGACTGGATAGGGGTGTAAATATCATATCAAGTGTATTACCACTAGAATGGGTAGGAAATGATATATGTTGGCACAAGGAAAGAGACTCAGTTAGGAGTTTAAAGTCACCATGGGGATAGATGGGAGAATTATAGTGATAGTTTAAGTCACCAAGAACTATTGGTAGATAGGATGAAGATGAAGGAAGTTTATGGATAAAATCATGAAATTCAACAAAGAATAAAATGGTTACAGGTTTTGGGGGACAATAGATAACGGTGAGATGTAGAGTATATATATTATATATATATATATATATATATATATTGTTATTTTGTTAATTTTATTTGGTGGAGTCATTTCATCCCATCCAGGAACTTAGATGAAGTTTTCACTTATAACCATATATGGCTCTAATGTCCCTTCGAAGCCGCTCTCATGTTAAGGTATCCATGGTTTTAACGAGAGCCGATCATTTATTTATACACAATTATATTAGATCACTTCTAAATAATATTTTAAGACCCATTTTATAAAATTAATTAATGGTCCGGACGAGGCTCGAACCCATGTCCTACTGCTTGTGTGTCTGACGCCTTAGTCATTGAGCCACACAGGCAGTTTATATATATATAATATATATAATATATATATAATTTATATTTAATATTATATATTATATTTTATATACGGATAGAACGGAATAATGATAACTACAAACTCGTAGACTTCTAGAACGAACCAAGTTATGTAGATTGTCGGCTTTACTAAAGCTGGGCACCGTGCTGCCCGTGTACGAGGAATTACACGTAAGGAAGCGGTCTTTACAGCCGCAACCGGCGTATATGTCAGTCGAGCAAGCCCGAACCGACGCCACCAGTAAGCAGATAGAGGTCACCAGTAGTCGTGTCGCCATCTTGGGATACGCTATATTCGTTACGATCGTATACGCCGTGCCTTATATACACGTTACGACGAGCCGCGCTTACCGCACACACGCACGCACGCACGCACACACACGCACGCATATATGGTAGCAATCGAACTTCCTACTAACTTTTATTGACCTATAGTCGCGCTTTTTTTCAAATATTATCGTGTCTTCGTGCAGACAGCGTACATGTTCATATGTGAATATAGTTGAGTACGCCCATTTACCATGGCGATATTATAATGTTTATATATATATATATATAAAGTAACGATAAGTATTTGAAAATAATCTATTTATAAACCCTACATTCAAAGATTATTTTAAAACTATGTTCGTTATTAATAAATTATTAATTGTTGATGTATAATAGGAACTATATTTCCATTTTTATTTCTGTTTGCATATATGCATTAAACTATATACGAGTTATTAGCTGTATAATATATATCCTTATTTAATTTTATTTAAACAATCTAAACTGTATTCAGGCACATACAAACTTTATTAATACTATATATGTTCTGTATATATATACAGCACATATATAGTATTAATAAAGTGTGTATGTGCCTGAATACAGTTTAGATTGTTTAAATAAAATTAAATAAGGATATATATTATACAGCTAATAACTCCTATATACCTATAGGTATACCTTGTTATGTATACATTTTTATACCACTATGTCTGTATTTAAACTAACTACATAGGAAAATAACCATAGTTATAACTATATAAGTATACTTATATTACCTACATACTATTTACTGCACTAGTTTCTTTAACGGGATAATAATTATGTTATATTTGAAATTTTTTATATCGGGGAAGTTTTTCATCCCACTTAGGAACTTAGATGAGTTTTTTTATAATCCAAATGGCTCTAATGTCCCTTCAAGGCCACTATCATGTTAAGGAATCCATGGTTTTAACGAGAGCCGAATATTCTTATATTAGTGTATACACAATTATATAAGATAACTTATAAATAATATGTTAAGACATATTTGAATTCAATACAATATAGAGCTGTCAAATATTATGTAAGCTTAAGCGTACTGATATAACCATATCTATACATTCCACAATTGCGATTCTCGGGTGGTTGAAGTTGCGAGATATATGCAAATTTCGTCTTCTTTGCTTTACTCACAAGGCGATATATATGGGTGTTCCGGAATATCTATAACTGGCGTCTCCCCTTAAAGAGAGTCCGAATTATAAGTCACAAATGTGAGCTGATGAAACTCTCTGTGCCGTTTATCTCATATCCTATGTATGAAGATGCTGCTTTCACTGTTACTGCTCCGAAGTACAGTAACAGTCTTCCCGATGACTTACGGACCATGTCACATTTTATTACTCTCAAAAGTCGACTATAGTCGACTATATATATTCTAATATTTATTATAATGTATTATTTAAAAAATTATTATTTGTCGTGTATTTATTTATTTATTTGTGTTATTATATCAACTTGACGCCTACAAACGTCTATAGTTTTCATTGATTCAATAAACCTTTATATTATTATTATTATTATTATTACAAAGTAATTATATGATATAATTTATATCAGATATGTAACAATATTATTATGTATTCCATTGATTATAATCAGTAATCTATATATATCTTGTACTTAAATTTAACTAATAACAATAATTATTATAATTATAAAAAAGTATTATAATAAAATATACTAATTAGTATTAGATTAATCTAAGTATAACTTATAACGTATACTTTTAATTATCTAATAATTTCATTTATACATGTATAGCAAATATTATTGTAATACATTATATTATATATTTTGTAAATTAAGCATATATATAAATAATATATGTAAACATAAATATGTTTATGTATCACTTGTAAGTCCATTGTTCTTATATGAACGTGAAACGTGCACAATCAGCAAATAACTTCAAAGAAGAATAACAGCAATGGATTTCAGATGGCTAAGAAGATTACTCAAAATATCATATAAAGACAGAATTACAAATAAGGAAGTCAGAAACAGAGTTGTCATGATAATCTGCAATCACAAAGACCTACTAACAAAAGTGAAGGATAGAAAGATACTGTGGTATGGGAGAATTATTCTATACCATACCGTATGGTCATATAATTCGCGACGATTACTCTATGTCAACAATATTCCTTCGATGTACTGTAAATGGCACAAGAAAGAGAATTCTACCGAGACTGAAATAGTCCGACAACATAGAGGACAGGACCAAATGCATGTGACGCCATGAGAGTAGCAACGGATCGAGAAAAGTGTAGACAACTTGTGAGAGATTCATCAGCGCCACTACGGCTCAACGCTACGGGATAGGTAACCGGGTAATGTATAATTAAACATAAATAACTATAACCTGTATACAGGAAACTAGGCTAATATACTTCGTAAATTAGAATATATTCCTAAGTAGACGTGTGCTTATAATTTGTAAATTGTTATATAATATACAGTGTATATTATATATATTATATTATATTATATTATATTATATATAATATATTATAGTATATTATGTTATAATATATACACGAACTACAATCGTCGTATTGATTCAAAAGTAAGTTAAATAGTATTTAAACGATATTTTTATTTTAGACATGCACGTATACAAACATTGTTATATTCTTTTATCGCATCTCATATTTATTATTTACCATTTTTATTTTCCAAGTTTGTTGAACCAAATTTAACCAAACCTATTTAAATAAATTATTAGGATATTAAATAAAGATAAATGTATTGTATTATGTCGTATTATTAACATACTACAATATATTGTTATAGGTATATACCTATAGGTTATTGTATAGTATGAAATACATATGAATGAACAGTGGCATGAATCATGATGCATGATGCATGATATTATGCGTTACTCATATATTACTCATTGTATGTCTCGCGGAAAGTAATTAAGATATAATTGAGACGTATTAAGTCTATTCTTATTGGCTTATAATATAATATATATATATATATATATATATATATATATATATATTGTAGGTAGTTCAATAAGTTATGTAATTGATCATATATAGGCGTTTATTGTTAATTTATTAGTTACACCCACAATATTATCATAATTTGAAACTATCCTAAAATGATATTACAAAATGTTAAGTATACTTGTATACATGTATACATGTTTTATATATATATATATATAAAACATTTCCTAGTGATAAATTAAAATAGTAAAATATATAAATATACATCGGCATTTATTTTATTTTGTAAGTTATCATCAACAACGTTATGTATATATGTGTGCGGCGTCACCTCTTAGCTATTATGGTTATAATATTGTTTACATATATTGTATACATCTACAATTTATTATTTCATGATAAATTATATTTATATTTATTTTGTATTATATTTATATTGATATAATACGATATAAAGAAATATAATGTATTATTAAAACAGATGGTAAAATAAATTAAATATTATAAAATATTGAAACACATTTCTAAAAATGTAGAAGATTTAATAATTATTTACTTATATTTATTTTACATTATATACAAATATAAAGGTTTAAGGAATAATTAATAATGCAAATGGAGACATATATATGATAACTACATTGTTTTATGTATTGTGTATGGCTGTAGGTATTACGTGTGGACTATTTAAAAGACAACTCTATTATAGTCAACAATATACAATATATGAATTATGTGATATATAAATAATCGACTTATATCTAAGTGACCGTATCGATAACATGTTATGATAAACACTGTATCATTCATTGTTCAATACTGTACAATTATTTCTTATTAAATATGAATCATGAACTTTGACCTATATGTACTTGCAAGTTGCAACCCACTTGGGTATAAATGATTGCCCTTTAATGTATATTTTATATACCACCTATACACGTATAACAACATATAACATATAATAACACTGATAAACATACAATTAATACGAATTAGGTATTCATAGAAAATAAATAAATATGCATAGCTTAGCATTGCCTACATTTCAATATGCCTATTCGTTAATTAATATATAATAATAATAATAATTATAAATATTTATTAGAAGTTTTAAATTGTACGTTAATGAATTGTAAATTCGTACTTATGTTGACGAATAATTTTTCTCGTACATTTTAAAAAGTGCAAACGTCTGATTTTATCAAAATTAAACTTCTATCAAATATTAATTAGGTAGATTATTAAGATAAGAAATACGTATTATAAATAATGCGTTGATATTTATTATATATATATATATATTTTAATATAATTTCGATATCTATATAATGTTGAATTAATTATATAATTATTAAATACGCGTTATTATAATATGTATGATATACACATCAATAATAATAGGTATACAAATGTTTATGATATCATATCAATATAATATAACATTGTATATATCCTATACATACATTAATATGTGTTAAATACAATTTAAATATACATTTATATTTTATAATAATATTAGTAATTATAGCTAAATATAGTATAGCGTACACTATATATATATATATATATATATATATATATAGTGTATATATAGTGTACAATATATACATAGGTGCACATAACACCTATATATCGTTAACAATAAAAGTTCCAGCAGCATACGTCGTACAGGTATCGTCTGATCTTACGGAAACCCAACGGAGCTATATCGCACACGTGCACTAGGCTCCTGGTTCTCAGAAACCAAGTGAAGCCGCAGTTACACGGCATGTCGTCGGGCAGTACGTGAAACAGCATCAACCTCGACTTGTTGGTGAACGTCCAGAACTCGATGCTGGTGAGGTTAGGCGAGAAGGTCAACCGTTGGAGTTCGGGCGCTCGCTCGAAGTTAGAACTGTTCAGCCTGACGATCAGATTATCGGATATGTCTAGAGTGGTGAGCTTGTCGGGCAACCAATCGGCGGGCAGCTCGGTGAACCGGTTATCGGACAGGTGTAGGAACAACAACCGGTTCAGGTGTACGACGAGGCCGGCCGCGACGGAGCTCAAACGGTTACGGCTGAGATTCAGCACGGTCAGACCGGTCAACGGGTCGAAGGTTCCACCCCTGATGTGGGTGATACGGTTACGGGAGAGGTGTATCGTCTCCAGTTGCGCGAGTAGGGTGCGATTGTCGTATTGGCTTCTCCAGAACGCTTTGGGGTGCACCGATTGGATGAGATTGTTGGCCAATAGCAGGGCGCGGGTTCGTACGTGGGGCAGGGTAAGCGCGTCCACCCTGTAGACGTGTGTACCCCAGATGTCTACCTGTGTGCGAATGGTTTCGTCGCCGTTAGAAAGGTAAAGGTATTTATTTTGAAATAACGTACATTATTACGTAATATTTAAAAAGCGTTTCAGCAGACGATAAATAATAGAATATATATTTGTTAGTTATTATGCATATTATGTGTTCCTAAATGCCTAAATGTACACATTAGTGCTTATTATATATGTAACAGAGCTGTTCTCTATAGAAGGAAATCGGTAGAGTATTGTATATGTATTGTGTAACCTAAAACAACCTATTATTATGAACTTAATTGATATATCATCCTAGATGACATAAACATTTAATATACTATTATAATGTTTACGATAACGAAGGTAACGACGATATATGAGCTATGGTCCATAGCCTATGGAAACATCAACTTCTACGATACATAGTATGATATTTGTATCGACATGAAACTTCACTCTTTACCTATAACAGTTTGCCCGTGATTCTAATTGTAACGCGCCTTATAGATGGCCATAGCGTACGACGTGCGTTGCTCCTTAATTAAGTGTTTCCTAATAGAATATGTACGCGATATAGAATATATGTATAAATGTATTATGCGCAAGATTTATATCTATATATATATATATAGTGATTCTATCACATTTCTCCCAGACAAGTTTTTTAGTTGGTTCCTAACTAATCTTACACGATCTATAGTCTAAATCTAACCGACGGAACTCCCAAATGTATAAGTGTACCCCGTATTGGTAACATTGGTTCCCTATGTTCACATACTATATCGCCCGCTAATAGTTATGCCCTATTTACTATTCTATTCCTATTTCTATATGACATCTAGTACGTTTGAGGTGATAGCCGTTTCTCGACTTTAGACCATGACGTCATCGTTCAAGACGTACGTCGTCTTGTATCTATGTAGGATCTATTTCTACATAATGTGTGAAAGCTAATTATACTGTCTACCCTACTGTAATATCCTCACTAACCACTGTTCTCTTAACATTACTTTCCCTCCCTAATAATACAGCCCTCATCCGTTTACCTGCTTGACTCCACATTTCACTCATTGTCATGATATCCTGAATCGATGTCCTCTCCACCTATCGGTTAATGTTGATGAAACCAAAATAAGGACAAACAATCCAGTCGGAACAATTACCAGTATTAAAGTGAACAATCAAACTATATAGGAAGTCCAAAACTTCATATACCTAGGTGCCACAATAAGCGAAGAAGGTTCGAGACCTGAAATAATAAGCAGAATTGTACAATCAGCAGCTATATTAACGAAATTAAAAATAATATAATAAGACAAAAATATAGTGTTACAATAAAAATTCGTATAGTGCGCTCACTTATTGTATCCATATTTCTTTATGAATGTGAAAGCTGGATAATAACAGCATATATACAGCGCAGAATCCAAGTAATAGAAATGCGCTGCTTCAAGAAACTCCTCAATATTAATTACACTGATCATATTACTAATGAGGAAGTGAAGAGCAGAATAAAGCTAGAAATTGATTAATACGGAGAATTGTTTTCTACTGTTAAGAAGAGAAAGTTAAAATGGTACGGACATGTAACCCGTTCAACAGGACTTTCTACTATACTACAGGGTACGGTGAGAGGTGGTCGAAAACGTGGTGGTCAGCGTAAATTATGGGAGCATAACTTAGCAGAATGGACCAACTCGAGTACTTCCGAATCCTTAAGGTTGACAGGTGACAGAAGTAGAAGGCGAGAAGTTGTTCCAAAATGCATGATGGCGCCACTACGACCACCCGAGGTCATGGGTCATGTAATAGGCATCAGTATATTCCCTACTTTAATTAAAGTATACACTTAAGTGTATGCTATTACCGTTTAAATTCCCCAAACGGAAATGCATTTTAAAATTAAAATCGCTAAATTTAGCTATCCATCTCATTTCCATAAGTACTACCCTCGATGATTGGAAATGTGCTGCTGGATTATAACCGTATATACGTGATTCTCTGCTCCAGTTAGCTATTGTCGAAACACATTTAGTTTAGTATTATTTAATTTCCTACTCGCATATTCCACTACATATTGTTTCTTCTCGTATTTCTGATATAGTAGCACACCTAGTCTTTTTGATCTCGCAACCGTTTCCAATATAAGTGGATTATTGTATTTCAAATAACCAATATCGATGTAGTAGTCAGTTTACTCTAACGTGGCAATCGCCCTATAACACTCTTCCTGATGAAATACGATAAAATCTACATTATTTATTCTCAGATTTGCCAATAGAGCTATGAAGCATTTCTGCATATTTCTTAACGACTCTTCTATAGTAAGAGTGTAGGAGTAACTATAGTTACTATAGTTACTAAAGTTACTATATATAGTATCCTACCAGGTTAATCTCAACAATGACCTTACTTCTTTAACGGTCTTCGGAATTACTCATTCAGTTACCGAATTTTTCATATCAGGATCCATTTCAATCCCTTCTCCTGATACTATAATAAGCTTATTCTATTTATTGAATATAATTTACGTTAATTATTAATACTTATTAATGAATACAGCTTGGGCGGGTTTCTTATATTCAGTTTTTTTATAAATGCAGGTATCTTTATCAGAAAGTAATTTATTTTTGACAAGGAATGTAAAAGTTTGAATATGATTATATATCACTTATCTAATCACATTCTCACATATACCTGTCTTTATCTCATTGATACTCATTAAATACCATCATAAGTTATGTTATTAACATATAATCTAGAATTGTAATACAATTATATTTAGAAAAGTATATAGGTATATATTATATAATATATATAGTAATGTAATTTAAACTACAGTTTTATATTTACTGTGTAATATACATTGTACAAGCGTACACATACTTTATTCTCTTATAGCTTTCTATAGGATATACATAATATACGTACACAATACGCTGAAGACGCAACATTTGCGAATATTCCATCGAATAACCGAATATATGCAAACTTCTAATATATTGAATCTATAAAAATCGCGATCATTATTCACATATTATTAATTATACACTATAGTGACGTGAATTTTCTAAAAACATCCGAATTTGAAAATATTTGCAAATATATATAATCGTTGATCGAATAAAATCGCGTGATTATTCGTGATTATTCGCAAGTGTGGTAACGCCGTAGGGCACTAACTCCCCCGTATAGAGCACTAACCGCGTCGTAGATCTTACCGGATCCGCGGAAATCGGGAAGATCGAAGCCCGTGTAGTTGTAGTTACAGACGAGATCCTGCCGGTAGCACGTGCAACCTTTGAACGGCCTGGTGACCGGGCAATATCCGCGTACCGCTGTCCACCGCGTACAGATGACCAGTAGGGTCAGAGAGACCACGTGACTCGCGCGCATGATCGACGCCGCTGCTTTGCGATCGTGACGCTGTTACCGATGTGTGTGTGGTCGGACGGTGGTCAGATGAGGCTGCGAGATGAAGAGAAGGCTGGATTGTATATGTGAATATATAATAGGCATATATATGATGATGATGATTATGAAGATCGTATATAGATATACGGTTTATTAGGCACTAAAATAGGGTCGTATAGACTCGTGAGAGAATAAATAGTAATAAGATAATAATAATACGATAACAATTAGATAATACTAATACGTTGTAGATAACATGACACAACCATGATAAGTTGGAGGATTTAATGATTATAGTTAGAGAGAAAAGAAGAAGTAACATTAATAAATCTTTTGTGGGATCTAATAGAACGAATGATAGGAAGGTGGGAATTCCATAAGGTGGTCCGGAATTTTTAAAAGCTCTAGAATTTAGGGAAGTTTTACTAGTGTTCCGGGAGATGAGGATAGAAGCATTTTGATAACGAAGCGAAGGTAATATTTTGCGTTCTTTAATTCTAACAGAGATATAGCTATGGGTAAAAGAATATATTGATTTATGGATTATAGATAGCACACAAATTTACACCTAATTAGGTGAGAAGGGTAGCCACATACGAGATGATTGATGATATGTTATATTAGAGTGCTCCAGTCGTTTTATGCAGTACGTATTGAGGAACCGGTAATCTGATTTAGTGGAGCAGTATATTTAGAAGGAAGTAGATTCAGTAGGGAAGAACAGTAGTCAAGTCGGAAAAGTACAAGAGAATTTATTTGAATTTTCATAAGGTTTCTGGAAAGTGAAGTCCGTATTTTTTAATTTTGAAGAGATGAAAGTTGGAGGATTTTGTAATGGATATGTTGTTCTTAAATGATAATTTGTCATCAAATATTAATCCTAGGTTTTTGGAGGAATGGGAAGGAGAAATAATCGTATTGTTTAGTGTAAAGTTTTGAAAGGAAGTATCTGAAATATATATATTAAGTACAGTATTAGGATACACTGTAGTAGAGGAATTAATTAGTAGTTTATTGGAGGGAGCCATAATCTTATGAAGTTTGCACATTCGATTACTTCAGAGTTAATATATTATGAGAATTAATATAGAAAAAGGTAAACAATTGAATATCATCAGAAAAAATATGGTAGTGTATATTTTGAAAGTTCTTAAGTAGATCAGCAATAGGGCGAATATACATAGAAAAGATGGATGGACATATAATTGATCTCTGGGGAATACCGTGGTTAAGTGGAGAAATGAGTAAGGTTTTTCAATCATAATAGAGATATTGCGGTTTGTCAGATATGAAGTAAACCATTGTAATGCTAAGCCAGATATATCAATCATAATACGCCGCGAGATTAATATATTATTTTCCAGGGTGTCAAAAGCAGATGAGAGGTAAAGTAGGATTAGCTGGTAACACGTGTTGCTATTTAAGGTAGACAATATTGTGTCAGTAATACGGAGGAGAGCTGTTTCGTTCGAATAACGAAAATATACGAAAATTGCTTTGAAACTGGTCTAAAGGATTATTTTTATTTATATGGGCGATAAGTTGTTTGGAGACAATTCTTTCTAATATGTTACTATATAGGGTAGGTGGGAGATCGGGCGATTATTTCTAAAGGATTTTGGGTCAAGGTTTTGTTTTTTTATATGAATAGGAGAGATTATGTCAGTCTTGAGGCTGGGCGAAACCTGGCCAGAGTTTTGTGAATTCGCAATAATATCCAAATAAATAGGAGAAAATAAGGGTGAACGTTAGAAATATAATTATATAGGTATGGGATCAGTGGTGGAGGTACAGTGACATTTCATGAGTATATCATGTACTTCATACAGTGAAGGGATAGTGAATATACGTAATGAGTCAATGGTTAGGTAATAGAGATGGTAGGATTTAGTATGGATGGAGTAGACGCGCAAATAATATCATTAATACTTGCAATTTTATTTTCAAAAAGAGAGCATAATTGAAAATGTGACGTGTTTGGTAATATGTGGAGGATTTTTTCATCTGGATGAGAGATAATTTCATTTTAAATAATTTGCGAGGATCAGAGGAGATCTATTCTATCTTTTTGTTATAATAGATAGATTTTTTACGAATTATAGTAGATTTATAATTTTTTCTAGCTAGTGATATAGCTTCATTTGTTTTAGTAGAAGGATTTTTAAGAAATTTCTTTTTAAATTTGCGAGCACTCTTCTTGAAGATGAAAAGTTTGTGAGAGAACTGGGAGAAAAAGGGCGGTCAGTAATTAAAATAGTTTTTGAAGGTGCATGAATATATGCATATATATATTGATAATATTTTATAGAATGGAGTTTACAAGTATCGAACATAGGGAATTAGGGGAAGATATCGCAGATTTAATATTGCTTACAAATCTTTGTAGGTCAATAGACTTAAAATCTCTATAATTAATACGTTTTCGTTTAATCTTTGTGAATTCTAGATTTATAGAGAATTTCACAATAAAATGATCCGTTAGTAGTTCAATTTGTTGAAAGGATTTAGGGTTTATACATCCAATAAGAGAACTGGAGAGAGGTGTAAATACCATATCAAGTGTATTACATTTGGAATGGGTGGGCCATGTTATGTGTTGGTACAAAGAAAGATACTCAGTTAGGAGTTTAAAGTTACTCTGAGTATAGATAAGAGAGTTAAAGTGATAGATTACGCCACCAAGAATGATTGGTAAATAGGATGAAGATGAAGGAAGAGTATGGATGAAATCATGATTTTCATCAAAGAATAAAATGGTTTCAGGTTTTGGGGAACGATAGATTACGGTGAGATGTAGAGTTAAGTTAGGAAGCTTGAGTGTCAACGAAATATAATCACTATATGAGAAGGGAGGGAATGAAAAGGATGGAGATAGGTAAAAAATCATTACGTATAATAAATCCTATCTCGCCATCACGGCTCTTTTGTCGTCGAGCGAGATAGAGTCATATGACTCTGACATATTTGCCTTGGACTTTGGATATACCCTTTATATATATATATATATATATATATATATATATATATATTGTATGCGTGTATTCGTATAATAAGTATCGCATGCGTAATATAATGCAAGTACTTACTTAAGAACTATAGCTATATGTGTATACTCAACGAGCCTGTAATAACGTAATACGTACTATTGGCATTACATTACTATGAATAATTATAGATGATGTATTGCGCCGCTATAACTGTGATCTATAGATGATGTATACGACTTACCTTCGCTGGAGTAATGATGAAATGAACTATGTGATAATACTTCTGCGGATATAGATGTACGTCGTACAACGTACGGCTTGGATCACGTTCAAGGTAATAAATCGTTTTCGCTTAGGTTATAACGGTTAGTGGTTGTGTGCGAAACCACTGCGAATCCACTGTGAAACCACTGCGAAACCATTACCGAATACGATAACCTATAAAAGAGTGATACCCGTATTTTGTTACTTTCAAATGTCGACTATATATGCCATATATTCACATATGTTATCATTATAATGTATTCTTTTAAAATGTTTTATCATTCGCGTATTTATTTTTTATTTGTTTTATTATATCAACTTGACGCCTATAAACGTCTATCGTTTTCATCGAGTCAATAAACCATTATATTATTATAGAGAGTGGCGGTGATGTGTTTCAGTTTAACTCTATTTATAGTTGTATCGATAGTAAACCGTATACGCTATACTATATATATATATATATATATATATATAGACGTGTGTGTATATGAGTGGATACTTCTGTTCGTCGCGGTATAATACGACACGTTAGACGCTATACTTTAAACATTACCGAGGACATATGTCCATAGCTAGTTACGTAACAAGCCGACTGACCAGTGGCCATTTCTACGTTATTAAGCTAAACATCTCGGTGATCTCCAATTCGTACGTGCGCGTTACTCGGTCGATATTCTAAATATAGATGCGTTCTACTTTACTCGACAAATGCCCTGGTGATAGGACTCGAAACTAAAACTAATTACGCAATAAAAACGTCTAGATTTATTAATTATTATAATGGTATGTATGATAAAAATACCTTCATATATAAATATTCACAATCAATATAAGCAGGATACCAACCTATTTATTGACACTTGGTAAAGTAAGATCATGTAAGCTTAAGCTAAGCATACACATACGGTAGAATAGAAATCCAATTATCATTAATTGGAAGACTTAGTTACAGTTCCCAAACTGTGGCCCAATTTCAAAGACTGTTTTTATATTCTTAAAAATAGTTAAAATCATCCAATTTAAAACAATAAGATAGTTTGTACGTATATATAGATTCGTCTTACATATCGACTTAAATACAGATGTTAAAATACTCGTATATCAATTGTATCGTATTACCTATAAGTATATACTTTATATTAAGAGAATGAATGGACAAATCACAACTAATACATGATTACAATATGATTTGATTATGATATATAATATTAAGAATATTATACAATGAGATCTATTTGATAAATAGGAAGAAACCAATGTCATGCCTATTTCATTTAATATCATAATATTTAATTTAAATAATAGCTTTGAAATACCCTATTAAGAGCCTTTTCCATATATATATAAGCAGAGCTGGGCACGATACTCAAAAAATTTATAATAGATACAATTACAATTACACACTTTTTTCTTATAATAGATACTACTACAATTACTTTTAAAAAAATCATAGTAGATACAATTACAAATACATAATTTTCTTAGTAGATACATCTTAGTAGATATAAATACATTATAATTATATGCAATGTATATAAGTATATATATATAAATTATATAGATATATATTATATCCTATAATATATATTTATATATATATATATATATATTCATCGATGTCGAATTTGATAGTACATATCAAGTTACATTACACGGAATAATATCCGGAAATGTTTGCTAGAAAGTGAGTTTCTAGCAAGTTGTAGTGGGACCCCCTTTAAAGTTACTATATTTCACGAAAATGTTCGGAAAGTAATGGGGTAACTCACTACATTTTCCTTGATTTATTAGCTGCCTTCTTTACCATTGACCATAATATCCTTATAAATGGACTATCCTCTATCGGAATCTCTAGTACTGCACTCGATTGCTTCATCTCATACCTAACTGGTTTTTTTTACCAAATTAGCATAAATTCACTAATTTCTAAACCTCGTAAAGTTACTCATGGAGTACCTCAAGGATCTGTCCTTGGTCCACTCATATTCGATATCAATCTACTTCCTTTATTTAAAATTATTGACAAATACCCCCACTATAGATCTATAGTCGACTATCACTCGTATACAGATGACATATTACACTGTAGATTGATAGACCCTAACAATGAAATACATTTACTTAACAACTGAATTACTGATATACATAACTGGCTCACCAACAACTCCTTATCACTAAACTGTATTAAAACTGAATCATTGTATATTAAAACATCTACTACTATATTCCTTCCACAACAAATTACCATTAACAATTTGAGTATTTCTTATGCTAATAAAGTAAAAACCCTTGGTATATTAATCGACCCAACACTAAAATTTCACATTCCGACT
The DNA here is from genome assembly GCA_964019155.1 of Osedax fenrisi. Lineage (NCBI taxonomy): Eukaryota > Metazoa > Annelida > Polychaeta > Sabellida > Siboglinidae > Osedax > Osedax fenrisi. The sequence goes on from OZ025242.1 coordinate 18,732,684, forward strand.
AAATCACTATCGCAGTCAATTAACTACATACTACAAAACTTACGAACAATAAGACCCTTCATTAATTTTAATACTGCAATTTTCTCGCTACATCCCTCATTCTACCCCACATTGATTACTGTAATTCCTGTCTCTATGCCTCTTCACAATCTAATAAATATACTCCAACGCCTTCAAAACTCAGCTTTCAGATTTATATTCAACATAGCTAAACTTTTCAGACAACATATATCTCCTCTAAGAACCAAATTACATTGGCTGCCAATAAAATCCAGTATAATTTATAATATTTCACTCACCATACATGTATCTACTCACTATAACATACCTGACTATCTTGCCAACTTACTAACTCCAAACATAACTATTTACGAATAACAAAAATAAACAAATTCAAATTAAATACTCCATATCTATCATATTTAACATCTGCCCAACATAAATCTTTCTCCGTGCATGCTCCAAAAATCTGGAATGATCTACCTCGCCATATCCGATCAATTGATTCAACTGTAATACTCAAGTAAAATCTCAAAATATATCGTTTTCTCAATAAATACATTAAAAATCACGTCAGAAAACTTCCATAAAGAAGTTGAAGGAAGTGCCTAAACCAATTAGGTAACAGGTAACAATTAACTACAATTGTAGTTAACTTGCTAGAAAATAACTTTCTAGCAAACATTTCCGGACATTACTTCCGGAAAAACTGGTTGTGAAATACCGCTTTTAAAAGGACATATTAAATATTTACACCTTATAACGTGTTCTTCAATAGATGATATAGAATAAATTTGTTGAAATTTAATGACATTTAATGATACCCACGATGAATCTTTTAGTGTATGAATTTGTTGGTTGTACATACGCTGGTATACCAGCGTTTATTTCATCTGAAATTATAATATGAGCCATTAGTAATGGCCCATTACAGACTATAGAGAAATATACATTATTACAATATACTATTTTTCAACTCAAAATAATCAGCGACCTTTACTTTCGAATGTTCAACACGAATATAGTAAATTATCAAATATACAAACAATAAATTATTAATATATTATTAATTATTATTATTAATCATATTTATTAAAATGATTTTATCTTTCAATGTAATATATAATTTTGAATTGTAAATCAATTATTATATAAAATATATTAACAAAATAATAACTTTGTTTTCAATAAATGTATATAGGTTTACCTAATGGTTTTTGAGAATATCGCTATAATTAATATATCATAATTTTTAACAATAAATTAACTTCAATATTTACAAAAGATATTGATATTAAAATTAATTTATAATTTGATAATATAAAATATTGATATAAAATACATATAATGTCCAAATGATATATTATTTAATAAAATGTATCTGTTTACATAATTTTCTTAGTAGATACTATTTATGACTAATAGATACGATTACAAATACTTTTATAATTTTTATAATAGATACAAATACAAATACAAATGTATCTACGATACTGATTTTTTGCCTTAATAGATACTGTATCGGTGATACTGCCCAGCTCTGTATATAAGTGATATAATATAGCATAGACTAATATTTATAGTGAATTCCTTGATTTTAAGATGTTAACATAATAGTTTTGTAGTGGATTTCAGTAAATTTACCAGAAACGAATGCATATTGATGTTCTGTTGTGATTACAGTATAATTCATTTGATATACTAGCTAATACTAAAGTATATTATCGTATAGTATTAATAATATAAAAAGAATACATTTAGATATCTATATTTCATAGCAAGATCTTGTACTCGAGTAAGATCTTCTTTTATATATACTGTATATGTTTTGTTTCCATATATTTTACAAGTATCTGTTATGATACAGGTACATATATGTAATGTATTAAGGATAGAGTTAACAAACATCATACGAACATTTCTTTAATAATGAATTAGTTAAACCATTATAATGGACTCTATAGAGTAAATATTAATTTATATGAAAGTATGCAAATAAAGTCACGTATCATATAAGATAAATTATACTTTATACCTATAGGCTGTAAAGAAAATTTCGTAATATTTTATGAAGTCCATGCAATAAATGGAATATTAGTTCACTTTAAAATGATGTTCTAACTAATTTGATATAGTCAAGATATCATCTTATCGTATCATCATCAGTGTATGTTAATGTTATGTTCTTCACCACTTTTATACTTATTCTCTTCTAACCAATATACCTGGTTAATGTATTTCTAACGATGGTTTCATTATACGAGCTTCCTCGAATTCCTATGTAATACTTAATTTTGTATACGTATTCCAAATAAATATAATTTGTATTAGTATTTAACACATGCATGTATTTATATAGGCGATAGTAATATATAATATATTATTTATGAAATCATTTATGTATATTTAAATAATATATTATATAATATTACATAATATTAACCTGACAGTAAAGCATTATATTCTAATACAAATAAATGTATATGTAAAACTTTATTATGGAAAAATTCAATGTATACACGAAGCCGAATTATTAAATTTATGATTATGATAATGTAAATTATAAAGTATACTTTCCTACGTATACCACATATGGTGTACTTTATATATGGTATATAATATTACATTGTAATATGTTTTTATATTATATTGTATTAGTAGTTATACTTATATTATCGATGTATAATAACAATCAATAACAATTAATAATTTATTATATAATTATTGCGTAATAAATTATAGTGAACACAAATATTCAAAAAATAATTGAGCTTTTGATACTAGAATTAGAAATAGGAATAATAATATTTTAATAAATGTATATATATATATATATGTATATATATATGTGTGTATTTTAAATCATATGGCATATAAGTTCATTTAATGATATTAATGATATTATATAAGTTGAGTTTGTTGGGGTACTAGTTACAGTCAAATCAACCAGACCTATTACTCAACTATAACAGCAGGCTCCTCGTGTCACACCCTGGAAACTACTTAGTAGGCTAATGCTGTGGGGGATTTCAGAGATGGATAGGCTCCGCTGATCTTATCTGCCCAAGATACTCAAATGATTTCAAAATAAAACTTAAACACCATTCCGGCTCGGACGTCGCCCGGGAAAATAAGGCCGCGTTATTTATTGAAAATCAGGATAATAACGTAAAGATGGTTACTGATAAACAAAATAAAATAAAGACAAGAAGAAAAAACACGTATATAGGTACTTGGAACATACGAACTTTACGAGAAGAATGTAAACTAGAAGAACTTACTCATGAACCAGATAGATATAGGTGGACTGTTGTAGGACTATAGTGTATATATAACTATAGACTATACTTATAAGTGAAGTACGCAGAAAAGGAGTTAACGAAATACAAACCACAGAAGGTCACAAACTTTACAACATTGGAAATGACAACAAGCACATTAATGGTGTTGGATTTTTGATAAACAGTGAAGTAACACGCATGGTTATGTGCTTCACTCCGATAAATGACAGAATAGCAATAATAAGACTGCATGCAACCCCTTTTAAAATATCAAGTATTCAAGTATATGCACCGACAACAGATAATACATATGAAGAAACTGAAATATTCTACAATCAATTTCAAAACTCAATCTCAAAAATGTCAAAGAAGGATATAATGGTGATTCAAGGTGATATGAATGCAAAAATTGATAAGGATGCACATAAGAATTGGGGATCAACTCTTGGAATATTTTGCAATTCAGTAACAAACGAGAGAGGATATCGACTTCTGGAATTCGCAAAAACAAACGAGTTAAAAATTGTTAATACATTTGGCCCTCACAAAAAAATCAAGAATAGAACCTACTAACTTGGCATAGCCCTGGAGGAATATATCATAATAAAATCGATTATATTTTAGTGATTAAACGTTTTTCCACAAGTGTGAATATAAATAAGACTAGATCATTCACTGGATCAGATATAGGTAGTGATCATGACATGCTGATGATGACTTTTTATCCACACCTGAAAAATCCTAAGAAAAATAAATGTACTCCAAATAAATTCGATCTTAAAAAGTTGAAAAATAAAATTAAAATTAATGAAAAACTACGGAATAAAAATTTAACAGAAATAGAAAATATATAAGAAATGTTACAGAAACTAAATAGAACTATGACAGAAACAGCAACTGACATCCTAGGAAAACACAGAGGAAAAAAATGGATAACAAATGAACTGATGGATATGTGTGACTTGAGAAGAGAACTGAAAAAGACTAAATTTGAACCAGGAAGTACGTACAAATAAATTAATACCAAAATAAAGAAAGAGATGAGAATAGCAAAAGAAAACTGGATTAATAACAAATGTACTGATATTGGAGAATGTCTAATTAGAAACAATACCAAGAAAGCCTACCAAATTGTTAATGTGCTAACTAAAAAGAAAGACAAAATAACAGTTAATGTACATAATAAAGATGGTAAGTGCATAACAGATAAAAGAGAAGCTCTGAAACGTTGGACAGCATATTATTTTAAACTGTATACACATAGTCAGAAGGAGATATATCAGTATTAACAGTAAATGAACCATCAAACCAGGATTATTTTCCTATATTGGAAAGTGAAGTTGAGGCTGCTATATAGGCATTAAAGATGGGAAAGTCAGCTGGTATTGACAATATACCAGCCGACTTAATTAAAGCTGGAGGAAATATAGTGATTCAAATACTGTTAGATATATGTAACAAAATATGGGAAACTGGAATCTGGCCATCAAACTGGACAAAACAATGATAATAAGTTTACATAAGAAAGGAAGCAAACAGAAATGTGAAAATTCGAGGATAATAAGCCTTATACCACAATCTAGTAAAATAATGCTAAAGATAATCCTAAATAGATTGAAACATTACACGGAAGAGTTCATTTCTGAAGAACAAGATGGATTTCGATCAGGTATTTAACTTAAGAATCATCTCAGAGAAATATTCTCAGCATAGTAAACCATTATATCAAGTTTTCATCAAAAAAGCGTTTGATAGAATATGGAACAACGCGCTATGGTCGGCAATGAAAATATTTAACATCAACTTAAAACTAATAGAATCTATACAACATATATACAATAAAACAGAAAGTGCAGTTTACTTTGACGAGAAAATAGGAGAATGGTTCAGAACAACAACTGGAGTTAGGCAAGACTGTCTACTTTCAGCCACACTATTCAATATTTTGCTTGAACAAATAATGACGATGCTCTAGATAATCATGTAGGTTCAGTAAATATTGGTGGTAAAATAATCACAAATCTAAGATTCGCAGATGACATCGATGGATTAGCAGGAAGTGAATATGAATTAGCCAATCTTATTAATCTTATAACAATACAACACGTGCATATGGAATGGAAATAAACTCTACGAAAACACAAATAATGGCAAATTCTGAAGGTATTTTCACATCAGAAATAAAAATAAATAATGAGCCATTAAAATTAGTTGACAGTTTTAAATACTGAGCAATCATCGACGATAAAGGTTCAAAGGCTGAAATATTAGCTAGAAACGGACAGACGATTGCAGCTCTATCTAGACTAAATGTTATATGGTACGATAAAACACTAAAACTGAAACTGAAAATCCGACTACTGCAGTCACTAGTTAACTCAATTTTCTTATATGCATGTGAGACATGGACTTTAACGAATGAACTGCAAAGAAAAATAACAACATTAGAAATGCGGTGATTAAGACGATTATTGACCATATCATACATAGGATAGAATTACTAACATTGAAGTACGCAATAGATTTAAAGAAATCAGTCCATATTCGTAGCTACTAGCAATGGTCATCGCGAAGAAATTGAGATGGTTTGGTCATGTGACAATATCAAATTCCATGTCCAAAACAATTCTTCAGAGTTCTATTGAAGGTAAGATAAGACGAGGTAGGCCAAAATGCAATGGCAAGACAAAATCGTGAAATGGACTGGTCTTGATATAAATAAAGCGATGAGAGCTGCAGAAAACAGAGATGGATGGAAACAAATTGTGACGAAATCTACGAAGCCACTACGGCATCAAAATGCTATGGGATAGGTAAAAAGGTAAAATAAAATGATAATAGCATGGGAAATAAAAACTTGGAGAATCCGGGCATTGATCCCGGTACCTCTCACATGCTAAGCGAGCGCTCTACCATCTGAGCTAATCCCCCATATTATATATTTGTTAATAAGCGATACTTGAAAAAGGTACACTTATTCAACAAGTTGTTGGACCTTGCATCATTATCAGTATGATGATCATAATATGAAAATAAACAAATAGTTTTTAATATAATGTATATACATATTTATTACATGAACCATTGCACGCAGTAGGGCCTACGGCATCTAAATGATATGGGATGGGTAAAGGTAAACAAAATATAAGTTAATATACAAGTATCCTATAGGATGTTTAGACATTCTTATAGACAGCGACTACATGGTTACAGTATAAGCATTTTTCTTGATGCCTCACATACATGTCTTCTTCGCGATGCAAATCTTCATGATTATACATGTTTGTAAGTATTATATAATGTAGGTTAACCGGACACGTAGGTTTAATAATTGTAGTACCTACAGTATTGAGGTGTAAGCTATTTATGAATAAGATTAGGAATATAGGATTTATGTATATAATTATTAGTTGTTTAATGTAGAATTGTTATAAATAATTATTTATAATAGATAAATCTATATTATAATAGATTATAATATAATTAATATATAGGGGAAAGTAACCGAATACGGACAGTGCCCGAATACGGACACTCTCGGTATCTCAGAAACCATAAATCCTACAAAAAAATGTTTAATGAATAAAATATTCATAATTATAAAAATAGTCTAAAAAAATATTTTTTATTTTTTAATTATACAAAATATTGCTAATATATCCAATAAACTAATTTTTTTATTACGTTTTTAAATTTATGAAAAAAAATGTCAACTTAAAACCTTCTCAAGATTATACAAATGTATCGATATAACACTATATTATTAAAAAATAAAGCATTCTAAAAATTTTATTTTTAATTTCTATATTTGTTATCAAATATTCATTAAGTTATAAGCATATATCTAGAGGTCATATAAGTTCCTAATACGGACACTCTAAGTGTCTTAATGCGGACACCCTATAACCAATCAGCGCGCAGCGTATGAACAATTCTGATTTTCATAAAAATCGCGTGCGTTATAATATTAATACCACCAATAAAGCTAATTCTAAAAAAAAATTTATTTAGATACTTAAATTGTATTATTAATTAAAAAATAATAAAAATAAATAAATTATTAACTAATTAAATTACAATATATTTGTTATAAAATTAATTATAAATAACCGAATTGTAATTTGTCTGATTGATTCATCAATAATATATAGTTTATCTAGTGGTATATAGGGTGTCCGTATTATAACACAGGGTATCCGTATTCGTACATGGGTACCGAATAAGGACATCCCCGTTATCTATGGAATTAAAAGATTAAATAAAATTTTAAAATTACAATAATAACTATAATAATATAATATTAATATATTGTCATTTTTGAATAAAAATAATGAGTCATGATAAGTTAAGTCCATTTATTGTTAAAGTGTCCGTATTAGGTTACTTTCCCCAACTTTTAATATATATATATATATATATATATATATGGAATATCCATATGTGGATATGGAATACAATTAGAAAATGTATATTTAAAAAAAATAAACTTTATAAAAGATATATAAAAAATAAAACTGTTCTCAACAAACTGAGCTATACCAGTTATAAAAATATTTTAACAACAATTCTTAGGTATGTAGAAAATAAATATTATAATGACAAATTTAAAACTCATAGTAATAACCCAAAACAAATGTGGAAAGCGATAAAACAGCTAATTGGATATACTAGTAAATCTAAGGATACTACTTTTATTAGTGATAAATCTAATAGTGAAATTGCAAATAAGTTTAATGATCATTTCATAAATGTAGGCCCAAATTTAGCTAAGGAATTTTGTGATAATAGTTTGCAGTCAATCTATAAGACATTAACTAATAAAAACAAAAATTCATTATTTTTATTTCCTACTAGCGTTAATGAAATTAAAAAAATTATCGAAAATTGTGATAATAAGTACAGCATTGATACCTTAGGTTTTAATATGCATATAATTAAACAAATAAAGGATGAGATAAGTCCAATTCTTGCAATACTTTTTAATAAATGTTTACAGGTTGGGTTATTTCCAGATGATTTAAAAATTTCTAAAATAATTCCTATATATAAATCTGGTGCTAAAAATGAGTTATCCAACTATAGACCAATATCAATGTTACCACAAATATCAACATTATTTGAAAAGATAATACAAACAAGATTAAATGTATTTTTAACAAAAAATGATATATTGAGTGACTCACAATATGGATTCAGAGAAGGTATTTTATCTTCGGATGCATTAATGGATCTAACTGAATCAATATCTGAAAGTCTTGAACGATTGGAAAAATGTGCAGTTGTATCAATTGACCTAAAAAAAGCGTTCGATACTATACACCATGACATATTATTTGTTAAACTAGAGCATTATGGTATACGGGGGTCAGCACTTTCATTAATTAAAAGTTACCTACATAATAGACTACAATTTGTTCACTATAAAGATGAATACTCAACTAGGCCTACTGAGATTATGAAATATGGTGTTCCGCAGGGCTCGGTTCTTGGGCCACTTTTATTTTTAATATATATTAATGATTTACAGAATATTTCCAATGACTTCAAAACAATTTTATTTGCAGATGACACTAATATTATTTTTAATAGTGATTCACTAGATAAATTAAATGTTAAAATGAATAAGGAACTTGAAAAATTGAATAAATGGCTTTGCGCAAACAAGTTAACTTTAAACCTGAAAAAATCTAATTTTATCCTTTTCAATGTTAGAAATATACATACTAACTCTATATTTGATATAAGAATAAATAATACCAAGATCGAAAAGGTTAAAAACTATAAGTTTCTTGGAGTATTCATTGATGACAAACTAGACTGGAAAGAACAGTATAATTACATTTCCAAAAAGTTATCTAGGATAACCGGAATTATAAGGAAAGTTAGACCAATGGCAAACAAATATACTTTACTATCTATATATAATGCTTTATTTGTTCCTCACTTATAAGTTAGTTACCTCACTTACCTAGGTACAGTAGTATATATACTACTGTGCCCATATATGGGGAAATACTTTTTCCTCATTAACTGATTATATAAACAGATTACAAAAGCGAATACTAAAACTAATCACAAGTTCATCGTATAATGTATTTTTGAGAGAAAATAAAATTTTGAATTTTGATCATATTGTAAAATTAAGTTCGATTAAAGTTGCTCACAGAGCATATTATCATAAATTACAGAGTAACATTCAAAAACTTTTTTTGATTAATAAAAACACGGATAAATTTGTAAGATTCAAGTCAAGAACTAGCAGAGATCTGTTTAGAGTGAGAAATATGTCCTCTAGACAGTGGAACTTACTTCCCATTCAACTTACAAAAAATAGGTGTATTAAATCGTTTGGAAGACGTGTTAAAAAATATATTCTTGAATTAAAAATGACTCAAAAAGGAAAATTTGTCTAAATAATTATTTTTTTATTGTTTTATTTTAATTTTAATTTCTGACATAATATAAATTTAACAAACATTTCTGATGTTTTTTATAATTTTAAATTTTTATTTTTATTTTTATTTTTAATATTTATATAATTTTTTTATTATTTATATAACTTTGACATAATATAAAATTACAAAATATTATTTGTTTGTTTTATTCTTGACTTTTTCTTGACTTATTATAATATTAAAAAAAAATGTGTTTACAGTGTTCGACTTACTATAAATTTACTTAATTTTTTTTTTTATTTTTGTATATAATATAGCTATTTATTTATTTTTATTTATTTTTTTATTTTATTTTTTTAGTTATTTTTAGTTATGTTTAATTGTTTTATTCAATAGGATTTGTCTTTTAATTTTTAATTTTATAATTATTTTATATTTATATTCCTAGATTTTTATATTAATTTATTTTTCTTCTTTACATTTTATTATTATATGATGAATGACATTATGAGGAGTTTTTAATTATTGGAATATATATATATATATTAGTTTTTTTTTTTTTTTTTCATTATATTTTTTCTATGACCGGAGTGGCTAATATGTTTGGACTTGATATGATTATGATACGTGTCGGGGGATGGGATATACTTGTGGAGTGGGCAAGTATTGTCAGTGTTCTTATTATTGGCGGTATTAAGATCTCTAAGGCATTGGAACTGGCGTACCCATATCATTGAAGTTGATACATCATATACCATCATTAATTTCAACATAATATTGGCAACTCTGGATCTAATTTATTAGTAATCTTTAACTACAGCATTCAAAACTAACATATATATATATATATATACTCCAATTATACTTTTAATTTCTTATACTATTAATTTTTTATTAAGATTTATAAAATTACATATTTTACTTCTTCTAAATTTTACTTTTATTTTTTTTCTCCTCATAATTGTTAATTGGGAATATGTTTCAGGTAAACGACTAGATAAGCATTGCGCTTCTTCGATTACCTTGGTCATGCCTAAATTCTGATATTATTATTATATATATATATATATATATATATATATATATATATATATATATATATATATGTGTGTGTGTGTGTGTAGTTATGATAAATACATTAATATAATAACAATATTGAATTGCATACATTAGTGTTATATTGTTATAAGTTTACGAATTTAGGTCTATGTTCAATAGAAGCCACTAAACCACGTCAAGGTATCGTAAATATAGTGGAATTTTATCGCTTTAATTTTTACATTAAAGTGAACATGGAATTTCAACCTATGTATATTTCAACCAATATATTATATTTTCAAACTAATAATTTTTTATTTTTTATGAAATCCTTTAATCACATCCAAGAATATTTATATACTTATATGGAGTATGTGTTACTTATAACCAAATGGCTCTAATGAACCTTCGAAGTCGCTCTCATGCCAAGGCATGCATAGTTTTAACGAGAGCCAATAATTAATTATATAATATCACTTCTAAATATTATTTTAAGAAATATTGTAATGTTCCGGATAGGGCTTGAACCCACGTTCTAGAGAATACTAACTGTGTATCATAGTCAACTGATACATACAATAGGTAATATACGTAATCTAGAATTTGAATGGAACTAAATAATATAAATTAATAACATTAATAGTATAAAATAATCACAAATATAAAATAATTCAAGAAGATATAGAGTATATCAAAGACTTCAGACTCACGAGTAATTTAAAACAATATCGCGAGATAACGTATAATATTTACCACGTGGTTATATTAATATTAATAATATCGTAATATACATTAAGGACAAAGCAAGGACAAAGTACAGGTACCTAGGCAGTATCTAGGAGATATAGATAACAATACATTTATTATGTAAGATGACATCACACATATAACATATTACGTTGTATCATAAACATTCAGTAACATATATGAATATATATATATATATATATATATACATATATATATATATATATATATATATATATGTGTTACAGTATATTTTATTTATGATATGAATGTATATATATATATTATAATCATACAAAAATAGTTTCATCAATATACCACACAAAAAAATATTTAAATATAATCATACACATTTGAATAAGTAGTAAATCTAAGAATCTAAATAACTAAATTACTTTAATAGTAAACTTACGACAAGGAAAATATATATTTACATTAACAAAAGCATGGTTCCGTAGGTAAATAGGACAATATTTGTCATCAAACCCACTTATATAAATATATATATCACAATTGTAAATAATGGTTTAAACCAAAATAAAAGACTACTCTATGACATTAATATAACACTGAAAATAGTTAGTTTTCACGTACAATCTCACACGTAGAAACTCTAAAGAAAACTAAGAAGACCTTCATAAAAGTATATATTAAATCAACACGGTTGTTATTTATATATATATATATTATATTCATAAATAATATTTTCACTTGATCAATATATAAAATAAATAATCATTGTCTATATTTGTAATTAGCATGATCATTATTTATATATATATCAGGTAGTTATCCATACACCGATATAATATACTGTGTAAGGGTTTATTATTGATCAGATGGTCAGATGGTCAGGTGGTCAGGTGGACAGGTAGGCAGTAGGTGGTCAGGTGGACAGGTAGGCAGTAGGTGGTATATTTCGTAGGTACAACGGTGTATGTTTATCTGCCCATGCTACACAATGCACTCCCTTATTATATCGTACTGTATTATTAAAATACTACTAGGAAAAAACTATAACTCGTTCTATATGTGTTTCTATAGAAACATCTAGAAACATGGTGCCATACGTAAAGAGGACGATTCTGCAACATAACAAAAACTTTAACAATAATTCACAAAAATTAAGATAAATAAAATGTAAATATTATAACACTAATGCGTTTACATATATATATATATATATATATATATATATATATATATACATATATATATATATATATATACACATATATATATATAGTATACTATATGTATACATTTAGGATATTATTGGTAAATGTTTAGTAAAATATATTATTAAATATACCACTAGGAAAAAACTATAACTCGTTCTATATGTGTTTCTATAGAAACATCTAGAAACATGGTGCCATACGTAAAGAGGACGATTCTGCAACATAACAAAAACTTGAACAATAATTTACAAAAATTAAGATAAATAAAATGTAAATATTAAAACAATATAGTGTTGAACATTAATTTAACATTATAATGCATATATATATATATATATATATATATATATATATGTATATATATATATATGTGATTACTTTGTTTTATTAAATGTTCTTAATAAAATAAAACCTCATCAAATTAGATAACAAAAATGTGTATCTCATAGAGGTATTTAACATATAATCTGTAAAGAGTAATACTTCCGATAACTATGATGAACACTACTTACTTCTAAAGGCACGTTGTAACAACTACAACGGGAACGATATTGTAAATGATAGTATACTAGCGTTATAACGCTTTACAGTATCATTTAATAAGTATATATATACTCATTAAATATATATATACGAGTATAGAGGTTTTTGAAAAATAAATAAATATAAATTTATATATATATATACGTATATATGAATAGGGGTATATAGTATATATATATATATATATATATATATATATATATATATATATATATACTATATAGTTAGTCTTTTGTAATTACATTTATGAAACATTTGATAATATCATTAAAAAGGATAAAGTCTTCCCATTTTTTTATTATAAATGAGTCGTTTTTAAATTTGTAATTTATCAATGTGTCCACTAAATGTATTAAAGAACGGCATATTATGTATCGTTGTAATAAGTATGCATTTTAAATGCCTAAAATATAGTATACTTATAGTATAGTATATGTAGTATAAGTTATCGTAAAATTGGCTAAAGTCTCACCACCCTCCCTATAAGTAGACATACTACATTATAGTATATATATATATATATATATATATATATATATATGTGTGTGTATGTAGACACCAGAGACGGATACACGGGGTAGGGGGGATCTAGCCCCTCCCCATCATGATTGCAAAATAGATGATTGTAAAATAGATGATGTGGTTAAATCAGTAAAACCTTCATATCAATGATAGGTAGGTTTATACATATTTTATTTTAAGTATATTCATTAATTGTAATCTAATTTAAAGATATTGGAACTATTTATAATGAATTAACAAGTAAACCACATGAATAAAGGTATATTCTGCTAAAGAGAATAACGTTTTTAAACAACATAAAGAAAATGTAAATACTCATACAATTTCAAATGAAGTGGTTATACACATATTCTTGGTTATGCTACAGTGAATCTTTAAATGACGGATTGTGTATACCATATGTTTTTCATTTAAAAATTAATCACAATCAAGTTGGAAAAGTTGTCACTTTGCCCTTGATTAAATTTAAAGATTCGATTGCTGATTTAAGAAAACATGTAGAAAACCTATCTACTATTTACCACAACTCTTTGGAAGAAAATTATTATTTTATTGCAGTGATGGAAAATAAGAAGAAATCAGCTATAATGCAAGTCAATAATTTCATATATAAGCAAATTGAATGTAACAGAGCATAATTGAAATCAATATTATATATAATCATTCTTTGTAGAAGACAAAATATTTCATTGCGTGGTCATAATGAGTATTCTACTGATCCAAATTCTAATTTAGGAAATGTCAATGCACTTCTAAAACTATCTATAAACTCTGGAAATTATATATTAAAAGAACACTTATTAATGTATAGTAAACATTATATATACCTACACCTCAAAAACAACACAGAATGAATTGATATTTGAAGGTGAATGTTGTGAATATATTAAAGAAAGAATAATTTATGATATCAAAAAAGATAAATATTTTAGTGTACTAGCTGATGAAACCACAGATGTATCTAATACTGAACTAATGGATTTAGCAATTAGATATTTTAAGTGTTTCACTGAAAAGTTTATTTCTTTCATAGAATGTGAAAATATTATTGGAGAAAGTAGAGCTAACTTGATTATGGATACACTAATTAAAGCTGAATTAAATCTTGAAAATCTAAGAGGGAAATGATACGATGAAGCAGGAAATATGTCTGGCAAAGTAAATGGAACGTCAACTATAGTTCTAAATAAGAACACTAAAGCTACATATGTACATTGTATACAATCTATAGATCACTTGTATTAAATATAGTAATAGTAAATGCATGCATAATGTCATTAATTAAAAATATGATTGGCATATTATTAGAAATCTGCATATTTTTTAATATTTTGCTAAGAGGCAAGGTTTATTAGAAGAAAATATTACGCACATTTGTGTCACAAATTTGTGCCAGACATGATGCTTTGCCAGTATTCATCGAACTGTATCAAGCAATACTTGAAACAATGTTAGACCTATATTAAAATAAAACATGGAATTCAGAAAGTATAACAAAAGCTAACGGTCTTTACAATTCTATGATTAATACACAATTTATTATGTCATTAATTGTATGTAATAATGTACTTATTTTACAGACAATTTAATAATTGCTCTCCAGAGTGGGTTAATAGATGAATATAAGGCTAATCAATATATTCAAAATGTAATTAAAGGGATACAAGTGTGTAGAGGTAATATTGATGAAATACAATTATAATGGAATGAAGAAGCATCACATTTATTATCATATTCAAATCAAGTAATTTATTTACCAATGTTAAATAAAAGACAACTACATCGTGCAAATACATCCGCTTCATCAGCTGAAGAGAATTTTGTTAAAGTAATTTCTATTCCATTTTTTGACCATTAATTAATTTTATAAAATGGGTCTTAAAATATTATTTAGAAGTGATCTTATATAATTGTGTATATATATAAATTATCGGCTCTCCTTAAAACCATGGATGTATTAACATGGGAGCGGCTTTGAAGGGACATTAGAGCCATATATGGTTATAACTTATAACTTATAAGTGAACACGTCATCTAAGTTCCAGGGTGGGATGAAAGGACTCCACCAAATAAAAATAACAAAAATAACAATATATATGTATTATACATCATGTATATACATATACATATATATTATAATCATAAATAATGTTTTAACTTGATGAATATATATAATAAATAATCATTGTCTATATTTGTAATTATCATGATCATTATTGCTATGTATGTATCAGGTAGTTATCCATAAACCGTATATATATATAATAATAGTGTTAATAAACGTAATATCATCATCATCATCATCATCATCATTATACACAGATATAATGTACTGTGTAAGGGTTTATTATTGACCAGATGGTCAGATGGTCAGGTGGACAGTCACGTGGTATATTTCGTAGGTACAACGGTGTGTGTCCACATTGTTAAAAATAACCCTTTAGTTTTCGCTGAATAAACCTTTAGTAAGTAGTCCTGTGGGTGAAGGGTTTTCGACCCTTTAGTAAAAGCTTTAGTGAAACATGAAGGGTTTTACTATATAAAGAACTAAAGGGTTTTGATCAATATTAACTAAAGAGTTCTATTCTTATTTGAACTAAAAGTTGTTGATAGAATATTAACTAAAGGGTTTTAACTTATTTGAACTAAAGGTTTTTTTACATTTGATTAACTAAAGGGTTTTGAACTTATTTGAACTAAAGGTTTTTGATATTAAATTAATTAAATGGTTTTAATATATTGGTAAATACAATTTATCTCAAATTAAAGTATACATAATTCAAATAGCTATGATATATATATATATATATATACATTGTAATTATACATAATTATTTTCATAAATATAACTGTATAATTTAAACAAATACGCATTAATTAAGCTGTAAACGTTTCCTGACAACAAATAAACTCTATTATCATATTATCGAACAAAACATATTAAACATAACATCCGTGATAGACAAGAAATAATTGCTTTTTATATAATATTTATATGTGAAATTATACTGTTATAAAAAAGACAATTTAAGACAAAATATATATTTGCATATACAATTAATAATATGTAAATATAAAACAATATTTTTAACTTATAACGTATATATTAATTAATTTTACTTACAAAATATGTTTTAAATATTTACAAAAACTTAAAATATCAAAAATATATTTGGTTTTAATTATGTATTAACTAATAGATTAAATAACAAGTTGTCTCTAAAACTATAGGTTTCGAACCCTTTAGTTATTATTTAATAAAAAGTAAAGGGTTCAAAACCTTTATTTATTATTTAATAATCCATAGTATGTAATAATATATATAGTATATAATATATTGTAAATAGTATAGAGTAGGTATATATACATATATATATATATATATATATATACATATATATCTCCTATATGCTCGATAGTAAATATGCTCGATGTGGAGAGACTTGACTTGTATTGCAATATATAAAACCTATAGTACAACTAGAGGTAAAGGTTTCTATAACTAAAGGTTTCGAACCACTCTAGTTAGCATTTAATAAAAAGTAAAGGGTTATAAACCTTTAGTTATTATTTAATCAAAACTAAAGGTTTACCAAAACCCTTTAGTTTTGCTTTAATGAACTAAAGGTTTTTATATATAAACTATATACAACTTTATATAAACTTTTATATAAACTTTATATACAACTATAGTTGTTTTTTATAATTATTATTTTAACAGTGCATCTGTCCATGCTACACGATGCACTCCCTTATTATATCGTAGTTTATTATTAAAAATACCACTAGGAAAAAACTATAACTCATTCTATATGTTTTTCTATAGAAACATCTAGAATCATGGTGCCATACGCAAAGAGAAATATTCTGCAACAAAAAGCAAACAAAAATAATAATTCAAAAAAATTAAGATAAATAAAATGTAAATAGTATAACACTATAGTGTTTAACATTAATTATACATTATAATGCATATATATATATAAATATATATATATATATATATATATATATATATATATATATATATATATATATATATTAAGTATATATACACTTATTAAATATATATACGAATATAGAGGTTTTTGAAAAATAAATAAATATAAATTTATATATATATATATATATATATGAATACTGGGTATATAGTATATATATATATATATATATATATACCATATATACCTATATATATAGTACATTTAGGATATTATTGGGAAATGTTTAGTAAAATATATTATTAAAAATACCACTAGGAAAAAACTATAACTCATTCTATATGTGTTTCTATAGAAACATCTAGAAACATGGTGCCATACGTAAAGAGGACGATTCTGCAACATAACAAAAACTTGAACAATAATTCACAAAAATTAAGATAAATAAAATGTAAATATTATAACACTAATGCGTTTATATATATATATATATATATATATAATCGTAAATAATTATTTAACCATATATGGTTAATCATATATATATATGATTTATATTATAATAATCCATTACTTTATAACTTTAATATAAAGCTGTAAATATAGAGCTCTCACGTACAATATCACATGTAGAACCTCTAAACGAACTTAAAAAGACCGTTACAAAATCAGATATTAAATCTGCACGGTTGTTATATATATATATATATATATATATATATATATATTATAAGATTAAATAATATAATATTATATATTTATTGATATTTTGTAATATATTATAAGTTTAAATAAACAAAATAAACCGGTAAAAAATTACATTAGTGTAGAATTATGGAATTATATAGTGTAAAATGATGTCATGAAAATTGAGGAATAAACCGATAAATAGTAAATACATTTAGAGAGCGATATGCATAAAACCAAACTAAGTAATTTTTAAATTCTGATTTAAAAGGGATTCTGCGATATAATGCGTCTGATATATCGATAGTTAACCGCTTGTGTTAATAATCCTAATAATGTGAATATAAACCTTATCCACACGTGTGTGTGTGAGATGTTATTACGAGTCGTGTATCAATCGCTTCAGTAACGTTCTTCCCTACGTACGTATTGCATGCGATCTTTATTTGTGATGTTTTTAGTTATATTTATTATTAAATATAATTAATTTTCTATGTTTACAAAAAATTAAATTTTACTATTTTATTCTAATTTTTGATTAGTATTAAATTAGTATTAATGGATACAATTTAATAGGTTATCTCTTATTACATTGATCTGCTAGTATATGTGTATATGCTGGTTATATGATGATGATGTTTATTTGAACTTATAATAGGTATGCCCATTCCTCGGTGGTTAACATAACAATATAATATAGATAATAATTAACTATAGATACTATAGTATAATACATTAAATCTATATATATATATATATATATATATATATATATATATATATATATATATATATATATATATATATACATCTATATATGTATATATATACTTACTTTACTTTTTACTTTTTTTGGTTTATGGATTGCATCAGTGCGTGAGCAATCGGCCGTCCGTGGGAGGGTATTATTGAGTGAGAGGGAAGGCAAGGGAGAAATAATAAGTATTAAGGTGGCGTTTAAAGGAGGGAGTTGATGTGTTTGTTCGTAGGTGATTGGGCAGGGAGTTCCAGTGGTAAGGGGCAGAGAGGGCAAAGGATCGTATATTGGAAGAGTGGAGTTTGTGTAGATGGGGAGTGGTAAGGATAAAGGTGTTGGAGAAACGCGTCTGGAGTGGAGTGATGGGTGTGTGTAGATGTAGGAGGGAGGCAAGGTAGTCAGGGGAGTTGTGGTGAATAGCTTTGTGGATGGTCAGGGAAAGTTTGTACTATATGCGGTAGGGGACTGGCAGCCAGTGTAGTTGTTTTAGGAGAGGAGTAATTGAGTCAGAAGAACGACGGGGAAGTAAGTGGACGCAGCGAACTACAGCGTTTTGGAGTCGTTGTAGTTTGATGAGTTTATATTCAGGGAGGTTAAAGAGTAGGGAGTTGCAATAGTCGAATAGGGGGATGATGTAGGAGGAGGCAATGGTAATATCGAACAAAAACATATATATATATATATATATATATATAATATATATTATATATATATATATAGAATTTAATTGAATTGAAATGTTATTAAACACTTAAATAAATCCTACAGGAGTTCACAAAAATGTATATATATATATATATACATTTTATATTCATTTTATATTTTATATTTTATAGTATATTCCCTAAGGTTTTGGACTTGATGAACCCACATTCGGAAAGTTGATATACTATGGTTGTTTATGCTTTATGAGTTGATGATTTATTTTACTAATTTAATTTTTCACTCTATTTTTTGTTCTACTATTTCTTGATTTTAATTATATTCCTATATAATTTTTTCTCCTCGTAATCATAAAAGGGTGAAAGACTTGATAAGCTCTGCTTCTTCCTTCACCCAGGCAATTGCCAAACCTGATTTTATTATTATTATTTATTATATATAGAATACAAATAATCAAAGTAGGTAAAATAATAAATACCATTAAAAATAATAATAATAAAATAAAATAGAATAAACCCTATAGGGTTTATTCTAAATCCTTATAAGTAAATTTAATAAATAAAATAATAATGACAAACAATATTACTATTACAGGTTGCCACCTGAGATCAATTGTTGTATACATTTATTGAATGTTGTATGCGATTTTATGGATCTAATATAGGGTGGGAGTGAATTCTATAGCTCAGTCACAATATAACTCAGGGCTAGAGTATTAATGTGTGAGGGACGAATAATAAGGGTAGGTAGAAGATGAGATGTATGGTTTCTAAGAGATGGAAGGGAATATCTTAAAATAGGAAATGAAGAAATATAGGAGGGACAATGAGAAGAGTATGTTGAGGAATGAACAATATATAGTATGCGATAAGCAGATCTGCAGAAACGCTCGAGCGTTTGTTAAATGGGAACCAGGGAGGTAAGTGTTGGTATAAGGAAGTATTGGAATGATCTCGAATACGTAGGTTATATGTTGTACGGATGTATGAAAAAATAACTCGATTTAGGGGAGAGATAGAGGATAATGGAAGATTGATGAGGATTGAGGAACAGTAATATATACGTGAGAGGACAAGGGAATTAACTAGAGTTTTAGTAAGATATACAGTAATTGATTTTCGTATTTTTCTAATTCTAAAAGATGATCATTTTCAGATTTAGTGATGGCATTAATATGAAGAATGAAGGAAAGAATAAAAAGTATAATAAAAATTACTCCTAAGTTGAATGCAGTAAGGAAAGGAGATATTACAATGTTATCAATAATAAAAGGATGTAAGTAAATAAGATATGGAGAAAGATTCAATAATGTAGTTTTAGAGGCAAGCTTTTAAGGAGAAGATTATTAGAAATAAGACATTCTTTAATGTCATTAGCACAATTGGATAATTTATTACTCAGACCTGGTGATGAATTAGTGTGAAGAAACATGCATAACTCTATGTCATCTGCATATAGATGTTAATAGATATTTGGATATTTAGATATTGTGGATGGTAGTGGATATAAATAAATAGAGAAAAGTGAAAGACAATGTATTGGTATGTGGAACACCATAGTTCATAGGAGAAGGAGAAGAAAAAGAATTATATATTTGTACACTGCTGCTACCGTCAGATAGGTATGAAGTAAACTATGATAGGGCAAGGTATCTAACTCTAAGCAGGTGTAGACAAGACAGTAGAATTTTGTGATCAAGCGTATCGAAAGCACTGGATATGTCCAGCATTACTAGTTGACAGCAGTTTTTAGTATTAAGGGTAGAAGTGATTACATCAATTACGTTTAGTAGTGCTGTTTGTATGGAGTGTCCTAGGCGAAAACCACTTTGTTGAGGAATAAGGAGATTATTAGCGGTTAAATAGGAGATTAATTGACGAGAGACAACTCTTTCTAAAATGTTACTCACCAAATGTACCTTAGAAATAGGCGGTAATTGAATAGTGATTCTGAATCAAGTGAAGGTTTTTTAGGAATCGTAGTGATTATTACTTATTTAAAAAAGAAGGGACAATACCGGAATGTAGGGTATATCATATATCATATACCGTATATGAGATGATGTTACAGATAGTTGGACATAGATAATCGGAGTAAAGTTTAAAAATATATAGTGGAAAAAGATCGGAGGGAGATATCGAAGTGGACGCATGTAGTAGTTTAGATATGAGAGATATATTTGACGAACGAAAAAAACTTACGAAAGCAGATATGGGTGGGGTAGCTATGATTGAAGGATAGTTGGCAGTAGGGTTATGGACCATAACTTATGGTTCTTGATCTTTATTATGAATGAGTCAATGTTATTAGAAAATATAGTTGAGAAGAGACATCATAATTATAATGGAGAAATGTTAGTTATATATGTTAGTATATCAGGTTTTGGAGGAGATAACAACTTATTAGCCAGTCTGAAAAGTCGGTTATCAGAAGCAAGATCGTTTATAATTTATAAGTTATAAATTATAACCCAAGTATAATAGCTAGATTTGGCATTGGAAATTGCTAAATTGTAGATCTTACGTTTCTTAATGAATGAAGCTCTAGAAGATGAAGATTGCAAGGATAGGTATATTCTTTTAGATTTACGAAATTATCGTTTCAAGGACATGAGGTGGGAAGTAAACCATGGGGTATCAGGATGTAGAGTTACTGATATAGTTTTTGAAGGAATATGTTTATCCAGTAAATGGGATAGTATGTAATTTAATAAAACTGGAGAATAACAGTAGTCACTTAAGGCAGAATGTAAGTCAGCTAAGAATATTCATATATAAATAATCTATAGAATAAACATTCTTAATGGGTCTGTATGTAATAAGTGTTTTCTAATTAGGAAGTGATAGTAAAGTTATTTTTGAATGAGATGAGGAATTGATAAGAAAGTAGATCAAGTATATACATATTACTCACCATGAGTTCAGAATGAAGAGAACTAGCGAATATAAATCAATAAGATTAACATTTGTATGAGTTGGGAAATGTACAGGTTGTGATAGGAATAATGAATTTGTTAAATTAGTGAACATAATATGTGGATTTGAAGTAGCATTAAAAGTACAGTTGAAATCACCAAGGAGAATAGGGTGGTATGAGGGTGAACTTATGAGATCAGTAGCAAGATCATTAAACTCACTTAGAAATTAAGCTAATTTTGATTTAGGCGGTCTTTAAATGACTGTGATGGATATATATTTGTGCTTTTGGGTAAACGATATAGTTAGACAATCAGAGTATGAGAAGTTATGGGATATGGATATTCATGGTAAATGTAAAAGGTAAATATTTTACGAGGAAGCCAACCCCACCACCACGACCTGATAATCGTGGCGATAAGAGTATAGGTATAAGTTATAACCAAATTCATGAAATATGGCAAATATTTCGGAATTATCTTGAGAGAACCATGTTTCCGTTAATGCAATAATACTAAAATTGGAATGAATATATGTATATATTCTAGTTAAATGATGATGATAATGTTTACTTGAACTTATAATAGGTGGCCCTCGTAGGTGAACATAGCAATATAATATAGATAATTATATATATATATATATATATATAAACGTAAATTATTAATCTACCATTCATGATTAAAGTAACTTAATAAGATATATACTTTTTAACTAATAATAATATTTAACCTATAAAAAATATTAAATAAATATGTTAATATTATTTTATATCACCTACAAACACAACATCATTATTTCACCACTATATAGGTATCTATGTATGTATACTTATATAAATTAATCGTAAATAATACTATATATAACAATGTATGTATTATATGTTTAATATTTAGTAAATTAACAACAATAAGGTCATTAAAGTAGAAAAATTATAATTAGAATAATTCAATTATATTACAAATTAATCAGTAAATTATTAACAAATATAATATAAATTAAATGTATTATACATATATACATTATGTATGTATAGTTCTAATATATATATATATATATATATATATATATATATATATATATATCAACGATTTTGCGAAGAATTTTCCTTAGGAAAATATCTGTATATATATATGCATATATAGGAATATACATTTTATTGAAGTCATCACTCAACTGTGTATGGATATAGGATGACAATTAATATTATTTAGGGAATTCATTTGCTATCGGTCACATAAATAATGACAAATATTATTTATATAAGTAAATATAAAATGATTTCATAGACATTTGAGTGAGGCACTCAATACATAATTTATATACTTAAATAATAATTTAGATCCCTGAAATTTCTTATAATAATATTACTAACATCATTGGTAAATATAAATAACAGCGATCCTAGTGAATATACAGTTGTTGGCTGCCTGAATTAATTTATTGTAAATTAATTTAAAATCGAATAAAAATGAAGGCTTCAGGCAAATGTATATCTTCTGTAGTAAATGTTAGTTTGATATATGATAGTGTATTATAACTTTATATTTAGTATTATATAATTAGTGCAATTTGAAATGTACAATTTTATCGAATAATATTGTCCTTGGATTAAAGTTGACCTCATAATGTAAAATATATATCTGTTACTTTTACATTACATTTCCATTATTTGTATATATAATGTTTAATATGCAGATATATATATATATATATATATATATATATATATTATAATAGTAATTTGTTTACTTTTATATATTACATTATAAACTAATTATGTGACAGGTTCGTCGTTATTCGGCTCAAGCAGCCGCTAAACAAGCCATTAACCTTTCGAAAGAAGAAGCTACGGTAAGAAATAATAAAAATTATAAATACACTATTATTCATATAATTATAATATATATATGTGTGTATATGTATAGTTTTAAAATTAACAAACATTAAAATCAAGTTTCTATGTTATGTTTACCTATTACTATCTAACTTACTGATAGTTTCTAAGTTTATGACTAGTTTTCCACAGTACACGTCGAAAACATCCGGCATTATATTCGATTTATCGTGTATTTACGTGTACTTTAGTACTATGCACATAGTTGGCATCGTGAGGTTTTTTGGTTTTTGGTTTTTTGGTTTTTTCATTGGTTTTTTGGTTTTTTCAAATTGCAGGTTTTTTGGTTTTTGGTTTTTTGGTTTTTTGCTAAAATATAAATTAAATAGCATATATTAAATATATGATATATTCTATTTTATTATTATAATAATTATATACACTTCAATTAATAATTAATTTTAAAACTTCAATTTTATTAAATAAATAATAGTTAATTAGCCTACTTTGTTTTTTGTCTAAATATAAATTAAATCTCATATAATATGATTTACATTTAAATGTATTAAATTCGAGTATATTATGTTTATACCTGTAGTTTATTTATATAAGTAGCAAAGTTTTTTCTAAGGAAAGATATGAGTTATATGTATAACATTGAATCACACGATTTTATCGTAAGTTTTAGATTAGTTTATACAATGTAAAGATGGTATATATTATGAATGTATTTTCCGTAGACATACCAATGTACCATCAGACGTTGGTATATTACAAAAAATGCTCTCTTATATCATATAAAACTTACAAGAAATATGTGTAATAAAATGTTGTATACAAAATACCTAGAGCGCCACCAATATCTGGTTAATTATGATTTTGAATGATATACATATATATGTACCTAGTAAATTCTAATTTATATTGCATGTAATTTAATTTAGCTATATAAATATTGTTGTATGAAACCGCGCAGTACCTAAACTATTTAGGTGATTCGATACTACTACTAGTAGCAGCAGATAGTAGTTATTAATTATATTGAATATATATGTTATATATTATGTTAGATATATACTATATATATATTATATAGGGAGTGTTAGATATAAGCTTTAAAACATTTTTGTTAGTAGTAAATTAACTTGATTATTAAGATTAGTTTTTTTATAAATATTAGTTTTTTGGTTTTTTGATTAAATATAAATTAAATAGCTATTCTATTATATATAAATATTATGTATTTACATACTATATTAAAATGACCATATATTACAAAATATAATTTTTATATTATTATACAATAATTATAATTTTATTAAATAATTATTTTCATAAACGAAAAAACCAAAAAACCATAAATAAACCTTGAAAAAAACAAAAAACCACGAAAAAACCCAAAAAACCAAAAAACCTATAAAAACTAGCAAAAAACCAAAAAACCAAAAAACCTGGAGCCAAAAAAAAGGTTTTTTGCCAACTATGACTATGCATGATCATTTATTAAATTCATACTAAAAATATAATATTAAATGATTTAATATGTATATATTATATATATACATTTATAGATATGTTACTACATTATGTAGTCTACATATATGTATTTGCGTATTGATATTTGTATGTTTTTTGGTTTAATTGGTTTAGTTTTTTTTAATTGATTTGTTTGTTCTACTTGGTTTTTTTAGAGCTAAAATACAGCACTGCATTAAATCCCGAAGTGAGCATATCAAATATTGTGATTAGTTCATGATTTAATTTAAAATTACATACTTAGTTTAGTACAAACTCTTATATAAAAGTTATTTTTCATATACATATATATATATATATATATTACTCAGTACACGTAAATATGTGATATTAATCGAATATAAAATACTGATGTTTTCGACGTCATCAGTTTTCCACGATCGAGTATCGTTAAATAGGGGAATCTACACAATTTCAAAATAGGAGTGCTATTAAATTATTTAATAAATTTAATGTAATATATTTCCTAAAAAAAAAACTCTATTGAGCAACCAATGTCACCTGCGACATTACATATATATAAGTGTGATATAAAATATAAATTACTCACCTCTATCAAATCTTGTTCATTATACCGGAATTAAAATATTTTTCTAATACCCTAACACTTTACTACTGTGTGTAAACTAGTGTCCCATAGGTTGTTACCGTCTATTTTAATAACCGGTAATAGTCTGTCTGGTAAAAACCTATTTTTGTCTATAAAATATAATCTAGTATATATCTATATTATAAAACCTAATATTTTCTATATAATTTAAAATTATATATTATAGATATTATATGTAATAGATAATATAAAATTATAAAGTTTTACAATACTACATTAAAATCATAATTATAAGATTTTTTATATTTGTTTAGAAACAACCTTTATTAATTTTGACTTTATGTAAAGATAATTTTTTTTTAATAAATATGATATTGAAATTTAAATAAATAAGTAAATAAATAAGTAAATAATATATATATAAAATATTGAATAGAATAATATATATTTTTATATTAGTAAAATGTAATATTCTTAAAATAATATATATATTAAAGTTTAATAATTAAACAATAGAAAAAATAATATTTGCATTGAGAAATTATTTGAATGTATTCATTTTTTGATTTTATACCATGATATTTAAATATATATTGTTAATTATATATATATATATATATATATATATATGTTTTATGTGTACTAGTTATTACCAGTTTTTACCGTAACTTAATATGGTAAATATATGTTTTGGATATTTTTGTAATTTTTTCACAGTAAAAAACGTTTTTTCCAAAAATAATGGAACCCTGGTGTAAACAGATTTACAACTACCAGATGATTGGTAACAGAGATTTATTATTTACAGCACTAGTATCGAGGCATATCATTTTTAATACCCACTATTTCATGATCTCTGCTTCCTAATTCTTCAATCTAATTTGAAAGAGTGGGATACAATTGTGTATAAACCAATATATAACTCTTTGTTTAAAAGTGCTTCGTCGATAAAACATGTACTATTAATAGCATAATTCCATTGATTTAATTCTCTATTATTGAAATAATTTAAATTAATTTTATTGAAGCCTTTTATCAGAACAAATTATATAAATATAATTGTAAATTAATAACAACATTTAAATTCTTCTAATAAATATTATTATTATTATTATATAGCTTTATATTATATCAATATTAATTCCCTTTAAGTGGATTATATAATTAATTATTATATGCATCTCTTCAACTCGCAAACTTTCATAAAATGAGTTATATTTCAATAAACGTTATTACCTATTATCAGAATTCTTCAATTCAAACTACTTTACCTTATTTAGTATAAAATGATATAATTATACACAAGAATTTGTCTTAAAATAAGGTCACAAAATTGTATTATATAATTAATCTTATAATAATAGTATAGTTTCTTACTATATAATTATTAAATATTAATATAATATATTATTTATCATGTAAATATCATAACTAATTTATAATCGTAAAAAGGTCACTCGTCTTTCTAATGGTACCGTAGTAGCTGCTTTGGAGACTTCCTCTCCCGTTGCTCGCGTGTCAGTCGTTTTCAATGGAGGAAGTAGATCTGAATCACTTCCAGGAATGGCTCACGTCATGAGAGCTGCATCCAGCCTCGTTAGTATTAGTTATTATTGTAAGATGACTCACCTCTTTAGTATTAGTTATTATATTAAGATGACTCACCTCATTAGTATTAGTTATTATATTAATATGACTCACCTCGTTATTATTAGTTATTATATTAAGATGACTCATCTCTTTAGTATTAGTTATTATATTATGATGATTCATCTCGTTAGTATTAATTATTATATTAAGATGACTCATCTCTTTAGTATTAGTTTATATATTAAGATGACACCCCATGAGTTTACGTGTACAAGATAGGGCTAATTTTAAAAGGGTGATTTAACATTTATGACTTTTTTATAATATTTTATTTACATATATCAATAATATTTAGTTACATTATATTTACAATTGATTATTTTGTAGTGTATATATTTCTATACAATTTTCATATATATATATATATTTTTGTAAGTTTTTTTTAATACTTTTTAAAAGTAGCCCTTTTCCCTATCTTTTACATGCGAACGTCGACCTTCCCCTTAATATATATATATATATATTATTTAATTTGCTGCCACTTTTAGAAATTTGATAGATTGTTTTAAAGTTATAATATTTCCGGCAAGTTGCCGGAAATACTTGTAGAGGGATACACCATTTATATATATCTAATATAAGTTTATAAATAATATAATACTATCAATATGATATATTAAAAATATATTTAATAATATGGCTCAATTAAATGAATAATCAACTTTTTTTAAATTTTATCTCAATAATATCTTATTAAAATTACATATTTTGTATACATATAATTTATTTATGTTCAATATATTATTAATAATACAAATAATATTATATTTGGATAATTATATTAGCTCTTATGTATATTTTGAATAATTATTGATAGAATTTTCTTTTAATTATAATAAATTGATTAAAAATACATAATACAAATTATATAGATATGTTAAATTAATATTATATGTTGTGTTAATATTTTGCTTAACATTATTAAAATAGTGTATATTGTAATATGAATTTACACTATTTAGTGTAAATTTACTAAAATAATCATAATATTTAGTTTTTTGATAAAAATATATATATATTCCATGTTGAGTAATAATTAAATTTATAATCATTGTGTTATGTATCTATAATTTATTTGAATACAAAAATATTTGCAATATCTTTTATAGTTTTTTTTAGTTTTTTTTCATTATCTTTTATTTCAATATCATTATTTATGTTATCATTATGATATATTATGATATTGTCTTAGCATATTCTATAGTAATTTTATTAAAATATCTCCCTTATTCAATACATATTGTAATCAACATTAGCATGTTTTGTATTATTTACAATAATCGTAAACAACATATTAATTTGATATCGATCTATACAGAGTAGTACCGAAGCCACCGCTTTCTCTATTTCTCGTAACATTCAACAAATCGGAGCCAGTTTATCGTGCGAAAACACCCGCGAACACACCACTTTCTCGGTTAACGTTCTCCGCAACCAATTGTTGGTATACCTCATAGCATATAGTGTTACCTATATCTAGTATATATTATTCATCGTTATATGAACACGTTCAAACATCTCCACTATTTTTTTATAATATTTGTTTACATATATCAATAATAATTAGTTACATTATATTTACAATTGATTATTTTGAATTGTTTTTTTATTACTTTTTAAAAGTAGCCCTTTTCCCTATCTTTTACATGTAAACCTCCCCTTAATATATATATATATATATATATTATTTAGAGAAGATGCCGTACAACAATTGAGCTACGTCGCGTCCTCTCCCGTCTACAAGACCTGGGAGGTGAGCGATCTGTCTGCCAAGTTGAACCTTGACCTCGCGAACCTCGCCGCTAACCCCGTATCTATGCTGGACGACGCCCTGTTGACCGCCGCCTTCCGTACCGGACTCGGTAACTCCCTCTACATCAAGAGCAACAGAATTGGAATGTATTCCGCTGCTGAGGTAAGTAATGCATGGTTTATTATCGTCGTTCGCTTTCTTTATATCCGGGGATACTGTAGTGTTTAAATAATTAAAAATCTATATGACAATTTTTTTACAACAATTTCAAATAATATATTACTTTATAACATATTAATTAGTACCTGTAAACAATGTAAGCAATGGAATTTACAAAAATACCATAATAAAGCATATTTATTGATACACCATTATAAAGCAAATTATTATTGTGTAATCTGATTCTCTTTTTACATTATTACATTTTACAGCTTTTATTACATAGTTATTTTGCGCTATCTATGTACATATAAACATTATTATAGATACAATATATGTATAAATTAAATACTAACTTATATGTATATAAATATAATAATTAATAACATATAAAAAAAATTTCCATAGAAATACCTGTATAAAAGTAATAATGTATATTTGTAATAATGTCTTTATTTGAAGCCATTTGAATTAAATAAATTATGATAAAATAAAAACTAGTTCTAATTTAAAACTCAATAAATATGCTCAATTCTATACCAATATTAAAATATTGCTAATTATATATTTTTCCATTCATTTTTTAACTGTTATTTTTGTCTTTATTTTTTTCCAAGCACCAAAATATATTATATATTATTAAATTATGTGTACATTTATAATAGCATATAATACATATAATATATAAAGCATCCTTTATATGATACAAAAACATTAATCCAGTTCATTGAATAGATTTATCTAACAATAATGCAGGTATATATTTCCAATTTATTAACATGTAAAGGCATATGCAATGTGGTACCCCCTTCTCTATAAATCTCTATAAATGTAAACATGTGATATCATGTAATTTAGAATAGACAGCTTATCATGCATCAGTATATAATATAATAGTCGTTAATTTATAATATTCATAATTGATAAAACACTGATTTAATAAATAATAGTTGATTCAATATCAATTCAACATTTAAATAAGTTCTATTCAAATTAATTAATGTTAAATTATATATTCATTTTTAAACATATGAATCTATTCAATGATAATATTGCATGCAAATATGACACATTTTTTATAATATATATATATATTATTATATATTATAATAGTTAAAATCATAATCCTATTCTAACAATCTCACTGTGATCAGTTAAAAGCAATGGCTGATTCCACATACGTTGCTGGAAACATGGCTATCGTTGGATACGGAGTTGACTCTGAATCCCTGCTCGAATTAGTTAAGAAGTACTTCTCGGGCATCAAGTCTGGACAGCCCCTGCAACACGCGCAATCTAAATTCTACGGAGGTAGGTTGAACAATCACTGGAAAAGTATCTTTATACTCGTTATAGATACGAATCAATATACGATATATACACGATTAACTAATTGTTTCAGAGTGCGCTCAATTATTACAATCACATGCTATTAGTATTATACATAGAGCCATATGGTTATAAGTGAAAACCCCTTCTAATTACCTAGACGTGATGGAAGGACCACCAACATAACACATAACAGTGACATCTATTCGCTCACCTATAGATGAGATCCGCATCGATCGCCCCGGTCAAATGGCCTTTGTCAGCATCGCCAGCGAGGGTAAATCTCTAGTGTCCGAAGATCTTCTCACCCAAGGAGTTCTGCAACACGTCATGGGAACCGGAAGCTACTTGAAGCGCGGTTCTAACGTCGTTAGCTCCAAGTTGAACAAGGCGGCCACAGGTGCTACTGAGGGAACTTGCGTTGTTAGTAATACTGTATTCAATAGTTATTATAATTTAATAGTTATTACAACCACGATAGATTACATTACATCTCATGATTTGTTGCTATAGATTATTACTAACATTTATAGGTATTATTTGGATATACTTTAATTAATATTTCACAATGTTTATATATTTTACATTATAAAATATGGGATTGTAGGAAAGTTTTTAAGAAATATAGATTATATAATTTATTATGTTATAATTGGTAACATTATTATATTTTTTATTAAAATTAAAATGAATAATATAATTATATATTTTTTTTATCTAGTACTCTAATATTGATAATTTAATAATTGTAAATTTATATATATGAAAATTAATAATTTTATATATTATATATAATTTATATTTATTAATATTTATTAATAATATTTTTCAGTTTAAAAAAAAAATTGTTCATCAAAAATCATTCATTGTTGATATATTTATAAAATTGTAAAAAAAAATTACTTTTAAATTATCAATTTATAAATACAAAAGTTTATAATTAAGAATATTTTTTCGATTTAAAAAAATATTAATCCTACATTTAATATAAATATAGTAACAAATTCAAATAGTAACACAAAATTATTTGAGTTTAATATTCAAAAAATTATAATTATAATACTCAGGGTTCCATTATTTTCGGTAAAAACCTGTTTTTACTGGGCAAAACCGGTAATAACCGGTAAAAACCTATCTCTACTATGTTAATTTACGGTAAAAACCGGTAATTACCGGTAAAAACCTAGTACTCATAAAATATAATACCTTTAAAAAAAATTTATATTGAAATTTAAAGTAATATTGATTCATTTATATGTTATGGCTAATTAATCTAGCAGTTTTATTTGAAAATTTGTCAACATTTTTCTGGTTTATTATGCCATTTATAGTACATTTATTATTTTAAATCCAACTGGATTTTGAGGTCTGCCACCCTTATATTGTAAAATTAACAAGTTGATGTAATTGGATATATATTATAAATGAAATAAAATCATACTGTGTTATATATTCATAAAATTACACAATAAAAATATTACTAAATAGTTATACAGTATTGTAAAAAATATTTGTAAAAACTATATTTAATTTCATATATATAAATATTCTATTCAGTATTTATATATATAT
Source organism: Osedax fenrisi (assembly GCA_964019155.1). Taxonomy (NCBI): domain Eukaryota; kingdom Metazoa; phylum Annelida; class Polychaeta; order Sabellida; family Siboglinidae; genus Osedax; species Osedax fenrisi. The sequence continues at coordinate 18,765,740 of OZ025242.1, forward strand.
ATATATATATATATAATTAACAATATATATATAGATATATTTAATATATTTAATTAAATATCATGGTATAAAATCAAATAATGAATACATTCAAATAATTTCTCAATGAAAATATTATTAGTTCTATTGTTAAATATATATATTATTTTTTACAATATTAAGTCCCTGTCACACCGAAAAAGTTGGCTGATTTTTCACCAATATCGTACAGATTTTTCTCTCTCTCTGTGCTACACCCCTACCGATATATCACCAATATATCATCGATATCGTGACAATATCACTATTCATCATTTCGAGATATCTCTAAATATTTAACTATTTCTCGACGATTTCGTTACTGCGCATATCGGTGAAAAATCGCTCGCTTTATTTGGTGTGAATGGGATTTCCTTTTACTAATGCAAAAATAAATATATTATTATATTCAATATTTTATATATATATATATTGACTTATTTACTCATTTATTTCAATATCATATTATTTATTTTAAAAATGTTTTCTTTACATAGAGTCAAAATTAATAAAGTTTTTTTTTTAATATAAAAAATCTTATAATATTGATTTTAATGTAGTATTATTTAACTTTATAATTGTATATTATCTATTAAATATAAAATCTATAAATAATATATAATTGTAAATTATATAGACACTAGTAGGTTTAATATAATATAGATAATATTATATTTAATTATATAGACAACACTAGGTTTTTACCATGGTAAAAACCTGTTTTTACCGGACAGGTTATTACCGGTTATTACCATAGGCGGTAATAACCTATGGAACACTGATAATACTATAAAATTATTCGACCCATATATACTAGAAATATATAGTATATAAACTTTCATTTATATATTATGTATAAATTGAGTAAATGTAATTTTAGTTTCAAATAAAAATTCAACCTTTTTTATATATATATAAAGTAAATATATTAAACTGTTTTAATATATATACAAATTAGATATAGCAAAAATAAATAGTAATATACCAGTAGTACAGTAATATTTTGTATGATATTCTAATTTATTTAGGAGAAAATAATTATTCTTGAGAAAAATGCATCTATAATATATTTTTATAAAATTATTCAATATTCTATTTCATATGTGTATTGTTTATTATAATTTATATATAAATATAATATATTTTTATAAATAATTTAATAAAGCCAATACAATGGTTTGATTAATATTTGTATTGGCTAAATATATCACATGTTACTAATTTGTGATAACTATGATATATAAATTAAAATAAATAGTTTTTCAAATGTGAAAATCGGAAGAATAAATAGTTTTAAAATTTAAATATATATCATAAATATGTCACAAATTATTATAATAAATAAATTTCAATACCTTTATTATAAATTGTTAAAGCATAGATGTATAATAAATGCTATCATTTCTCATTCATATTGACAATATATTGAATATTTATGTATAAAATATACATTATTATAGAGTAAATATAATTTTTGAAAGTAAAAATAATATATTTATATTTAAAAAATATAAATTATATATAAACTGATAATTTATTAAATTTTTGTTAAATTTAAATCACCAACTAATTCTGATGTACTATTGTATTGCATCTTAGATCATACTCAAGCATCACCAACCTCTCTTAATATATTAATATCACAATTAAATAATGTTATTAATAATAATTTATTAATTTAAGTTAAGTAAATGTAAATATATAAATTATTTATTATATAAGCTAATTTATCTAGATAAGAAAATAATAAGAAATCATTATATATATATATATATATATATATATATCTTTATAATATTAAATGTGTAATATGAATTCACAGACATCAGCATTCAGTTCTGCCTATCTCGACACTGGTCTCTTAGGATTCAAAGTTGCTGCTCCAGTCAAGGACATCACTAAAGTTTGTAACGATTTCATTTTGTTTTAACATAACTTCAGTAATGTAATTAACTATTTTATTTTTTATTTCGACTTGCTTTAAAATTAAGGGTAATTATGTCTACAATTACCCGGATGTAAAAGTCTAAATCTGATCATAATAATAACAGCGAATAACTCACATCAGGTATTGAAAGCTGTAGTTTCCCAGATGAACGACTACGCCTCCATTCAAGAATCGGATGTCACTCGCGGAAAGTAAGCTATTCTATTATCTTTGCTATTATCTAGTACTATCTTTGCACGTAACATAATCGCGTTCGCCCCTCGCCAGGAACCAATTGAAGGCCGCAATCAGCTACAACTCTGAATCCAGCGAACAGTTATGCAACCAACTCGCCGTCTCCACCCTTATGGGTACATCCGTACCTAGTTTAGAGAGCGTACACTCCGCCATCGATAAGATAACCTTGGAGGACGTTAAGCGCGTTGCCAAGGTCGTCATCGATGGTAAACCCGCCATGGCTTCCGTCGGTGATGTTAACCAGATCCCATACTTGGAATCCATTTTAAACTAACGTGTATATAATAATATCTATACTGTCTGAACACATATTACTACAATGGTATTGTTAATAAATCATGAGTTATATACGTATATTATCACCTAATAAATATTATTAGCAATAAATGTTGACACTTCTACATTGAATATTTAAGTAACAAAATTAAACACCAAATTTATAATTAATATTTTGATTGAAAAAAATGTAATAATAGTGATTATTTGAATAATTATTAGAAATTAGAAAAATGACTAAAATTAATAAAAAATACATATATTTTTATATTGAATTTTCAACTATATAAATATTTTAATTATATACTTATCTCATGTAATATTCATGTTTAAATATATTTTCAAAAAATAAGCCAACATAATTTTGTAATTAAAATCAAGTTATTTTATTTTAAATATTGTTTTATTCTATTGTATTCATTATACATGATATTAAAAACCAAAATATTAATTATCCTAAATAATATATATATATATGTAATTTTATAGAGATATCAATATATCCTTAGTAAAATGTGATATATAGATGGGTCTATACAATTTATTTGTGCATAGTATAATTTTAATTCACATATTTATAATTAATAATTTACTTATTTTTACTATAGAATTTATATCAAATTATTTATTGTGTTTTGCTTAAAAAGTTTTTATTAATATATTTTTGAAATAAATTGATATTACATAATAATAGATATATTTGTACTTTGTAAATTATAGATTTTAAATGAGGTTCACTATTGATTAATACGTTTAATAAATTATTTCTCATAGAAGTTTCTAAATAGCCTGAATATATGTAATAACAGTTTTGTCAAGATATTTATTTATACAAGACCAATGATCTCTGCTTTGCTATTTTATTCACAAATTTTAGTTTTGTATTTTACCTTGGCATGTAATCAATTTTGATGTTTTTATATCATATATTTTATTACAAATCATTTCTAATAGATATTTTCTTTATATATTCAATATAATTGTTAATTAGTTAATTAGTCAGATTATTCTAATTAAAAAGATTTAAAATAATGTATGTGATTACTTTCTTTATAATAAGATTCTAAAACATAAACAAACTATAGATAGATTTTACTATAAACTTTATATAATATATTATTACTAGTCATTGTATCTCTATATATTTATTAAGATTAAAAAACACATTTTAGTTGCACTGTTTTTTAAAACTAGTATTGTTTATCCATGGTAGCTTTTAGTTACTAAATAGAAAATAAGATGCCATAAATAATATTCTCAGTTATTTTACATCAGTCCTTGCTTACATATAAGATATATAGCTATACTGTCCTATGACTATTGTTTGAAATTATTTATAATAATATATAAATTATAGTAAAATATTAGCTTTCATTAGATATATTAATTAGTAAACCTATTAACCAGAATATGACCCAGTCCTATCTAGACAGACAATATATTTCCTTTACTTTATTATTTCATTCAAGAATATGTATTTTGATTAAGGGGACACGATACCATCGTTTGGTTTACATGTAATAGATACGAAAAAATGCTATTTTTATAAATTTATTAACTCAAAATTAATTCATTTTTTTTTTTTTTTTTTTTTTAATCTATTAATAATATTCCATAATTTTATATTATATGTTGAAATTTATAGATGTTTACACATCTTTATGTTATACGTTTCTAACAAAAATAATTGAAATATCTGATACAAAATTTTAATTTTCCAACTAAATTGCTAATTAAAAATTTTTAAATAAATATTTTTTAATTTTGACAAATAACTTTAATTTTACAGGTTTTATCTAGTTATATTAAAAAAATGGAGAACAAATATTCAATTTTACAAAAGTCAATACCAGTTATGTCAGTATGATTGGTCACAAATAATTATTCTGAGTAAATCAAGTTTCAAATATAATATATGAATATACAGGTACAAATAATATAATATGAACAAAATGAATAATGTAATGAACATAATTTAAACATCACATAAAAGATAATATGTGAAGTATTAAAATTTTACATTAATAAAAAATTTGAAATTAAATTTTTTTTCAAAAAAATCAATGGTATCGCGTCCCATTAATTGTTAATATATGTAAGCTATCTTGTGTATACTAATTCTAGGTTGGAATATATCTAATTTTTCTTCCATATAATCACACTATTTGAAATAATTCATATCTATATAGGTAAATAATTTGAAATAATTCTTATCTACAAAATATAATTAATAAATATCTATTAAATAATTTATTATATAGGCTGTATACGTATATAATACAATTATATATTGTATTTGTATAGAGCTTTAGATATAGTATAGATTATATTATTATATTATATCTCTTATAGTACAAATAACAATAACTAGCCATGTTTAAGATGATCTGTTCAGATTTATTTTGTTTTATATATAAAGGAAAATGTTGTCATGAATATTTATATCAATTAATGTATTGTTAATATTTATCTAATTAGTATACTATACCATATACTAATTAGTATACCTATAGGCAGTGATGGGCACGATCGTCGATCGACGATCGTTTGAAAATGATCGACGATCGTTAGAAAATGATCGACGATCGTCAGCAACTGATCGTGAAAAAAATGTAAACATAATTTATATATATTTATATCAAGAAATAACAAAATAAGGGATATAATAATAACTTTTATTTATGAAAATGATGAAATACGATCAAATTAATAATAAAATAATATTAATATAATGAATTTTCTTTCAATAGAACTAACAATTCAAAGTTAGTATCATTTAGTTTATTGCGTTTCGGTTTATTTATATTGGTAGCAATAATAACCTACTAAACATTCTTTCCACCGGCGCGGATGATAGGAGTATAGAATTGTATTTTATGAATAACATTTTTATAATAGGATAATTATTTAGCATATCTAAATTAGTATTTTTACTATTTATATAATTAAGTATTTCTATTTCTACCGTTGATTTATAACTGGATGGTCCATTATCATCAATAACATAGAATTCATCTGAATTAGTTTCGCTTTGTCCTGGTGTAGTTATATAAACCTCGTTATCTGGGATATATCTATTAACATATTTCTTAAATGTAGATAACAACATTTATTTTTCTTCTACGTAATTACTTAACCAATTTAACTTACATTTTGGGTTATATATTGTTGCTATAATGGCACTATTGATAGAATACTCAAATGAAAAATAATCGTTAAACCTAAATAATTTTATAGTCCTATATAATACGACCATAGGGAAATTGACAGTTTGACTCATTTTTGGCGTAGATACTCTATTATAGAGTAGATAATTAAACGTATTGTTTGATATTGCATGTCTCGCGCGGTAAAATATTACGATTACATTAGTAAAAAAGATACATTGGAATATATATATATATATATATGGAATATATATATATATATATATATATATATATAAATATATTGATATGACGGCGTGAATGGGTGAGTACTGCGTGGATCATTAGTGGTTCATGCAGCAGCCCGGAATTCATACGATTATATAATAATACGATCGAGATCCACGATCGGCGATCGATGATCGAGATCGCGATCGACGATCAAAATAATTACAATTTATTTACGCGATCGGCGATCGTTAAAAAATTATCGAATAAAAAGATCGACGATCGACGATCGTTAGAAAATGATCGACGAAATTGATCGACGATCGGCGATCGTGAAAAGTCGTGATCGTACCCATCACTGCCTATAGGTCTTAATTACTACGAGTAGTAACGCCTATCTCAATGCATATATATATTATTAATTTAATAAAAGCAGATCATTAAACTACAGAATTATTAAAGTATTAATATACCTTGGTTAACCTATATTTCACAACCTAAGCATAATATTACCAACTATAAAAATAGTAATACTTTTTTGTTTTTTATATCAGATATTAGGAATATATCACAAATTGTAATAAACTTATAGATTTTGGTAACAAAACGTACATATTTATGCAATATACCATAGAGAACAAATAAATGTCTACATTCTCTGGGTACTATCTAATAGACAGTATCTAACTATATTTATATATCCTCTTATACCTAACTAATATCTAACTAGTTATAATAATATTGACCAATTTCGATAAGTTTGTATAAAATAAATATGTTATGTATATTTGATATTTTTTTATTTTATTTAGTTTTCGATGCTATATATATATACACTTTACAATAATTAAGAGCAGCGTATTTTCGTGTTGTTAAATGTGTATCAGGGAACCGATAGAATCAATGAAATGATTCTCGTTAATGGCAGGGTGGATTTGCTTCAATACTTCTGTAAAAAAAGGTCAATTTATATAAAAATTGAAATAAAAACAGTGATATATATATATCATTATATCATATACAACAAATCATATTTAATATTAAAATGATACCAGAAAAATTCCTTCCATATACACAAGCTCGCTATATTACTAGCATATTATATAAATATATTATACCTACGCCATTATAAACAATAACTAAACATACGTATTCTATCACTTCGCTGTATCAACGGCTTCATTCCCTTATATTCAACCGTCAAACTATCATAACTTCTACAGATATTACCATCGCCTCGGCTTACTGTATGCTACTCGCAAGTAGTAGTACATTACTACTAGTAATCAACATATCGACTTACACAATAGAAGCCCAGCAAACAGTAATATCCTCATAATAGCAGTATAACAGCATATGTAATAGTAGCGAATATTTACATTGCGCTATTATGTTACCATTAAATGTCTATTATGCTGCCATTAATTTGTCATGCTATTATGCTGTTGTCATGTTGCTATTTAAGTCTATTATGCTATTATTATGCTGCTATTAATTTTAAAAGTATATTATGCTGCTATTATGTTGCTATTCTGATAATAGCAACATAGTAGCACAATATAAACATTTGAGGCTATTAAATATGCTGTTATGTTGCTATTATGAGGCTATTACTATTATCTGGGTGTGTGTACGACATACACTGTACGTGTGTTTGTGTGTGTGTTTATGAACACACTAAGGACACACTAAGAACACACGGCCACTAAACACAGCATTAGAGAGAAAGAGTTTCACTCTAACTCTATGCCACTAACCGACGACGAGTTTGATAGTCAGCGATTCTTGGAACTTGCGGATGTTGTTCCTGCGGGTGACCCTGAAGTTTGACCACAACGACTTAGAGATTATGTTCTCCATCATTACCATGGCGCTCTTCTGCAGCGAACATTTGCCTAGATGCATGAGGTCTTTTTTCTGAGGCGAAGGAGTGGGCGTATTAGAGGTGCGAGATGAGTGGGCGTATTAGAGGTGTGCGAGATGAGTGGGCGTATTAGAGATGTTCGAGGTGCGCGACTATTTACCCACGTGACACTACACGCGATATATTTCGTAATGTCGGCCACCGCGGTCGTGAATACAGTTACGTAATAAGATTGCCTCCGTGGTCAGAAGTAGCCTACAGCTATATATAGCTGTAGGCGAGCAATATCGGAGTGAGTGATACAAGATCGGGTTATATTGTTTCTTAGTAACTGTATTGTTTCTAATGCTAAGTTTGTCGCCGACCTAGAGAACATACACCCTTCGTTAACCCCGCTGCGCTTTTATGTGATTCTATTGTCAGCCCCATCTGTCACACGGTGTGTCACCTCCAGCCCCATCTTGCACACGGTGTGTCACCTCCAGCCCCATCTGTCACACGGTGTGTCACCTCCAGCCCCATATGTCACACGGTGTGTCACCTCCAGCCCCATCTGTCACACGGTGTGTCACCTCCAGCCCCATCTGTCACACGGTGTGTCACCTCCAGCACCATCTGTCACACGGTGTGTCACCTCCAGCCCCATCTGTCACACGGTGTGTCACCTCCAGCCCCATCTGTCACACGGTGTGTCACCTCCAGCCCCATCTGTCACACGGTGTGTCACCTCCAGCCCCATCTGTCACACGGTGTGTCACCTCCAGCCCCATCTGTCACACGGTGTGTCACCTCCAGCCCCATCTGTCACACGGTGTGTCACCTCCAGCCCCATCTGTAACACGGTGTGTCACCTCCAGCCCCATCTGTCACACGGTGTGTCACCTCCAGCCCCATCTGTCACACGGTGTGTCACCTCCAGCCCCATCTGTCACACGGTGTGTCACCTCCATCCCCATCTGTCACACGGTGTGTCACCTCCAGCCCCATCTGTCACACATGCGACGTATACAACACTGCACGACGTATGGCAAGACGTACGATACGTTCTAACTATAGTACCAAGGACTCGGTAGTACCGTATAGGGTAATATGGTAAGTAGTAGGTTATTTGTAGGTATACTTGTAGGCTATAGCCTATATTAGTATACCTACTCAGGAGTGCCTGACATATATATATTAATATCACTAATATAATTATCGTTATTAGGTTGTTGATTACGCAATAGTAGCCCTGTACGCGCACGCAAACCATAGCGGCGAAGAGATGTTTGTTCTCGCGCAGGTCTGCCTCCAGTTTGTTGAAGTCGTCAAGATTGTCGCACATCCTGATACTGGTCACATGACCTTGCTTCTCGCCCTTGTCGAAACTCTTCATTCGCTCTTTCACCAGCTCTATAGTGATGGGGGGCGTGATAGGGGCGTGGCAGGGGCGTAGTTAGATATCGGCACGCCTACACAAATACCGGTATGTACGTCGTAAACAATAGGCCTACCGCTATAGCGTATTCGTATAGGCTAGCCTACATACAGTATACAGCTGTATTGTATAATATTCAGGGTTTAAAACCTGATATTAATTAATTGTAGACCTAAATATAATCTGTGAAACATAAATCAGGTGTAGGATACTAGTATTGCCTACGTGTAGTTATTAGTACAGTATACAGTAGTACAGTATACTGTAGTATAGCCTATAGACTATAGTATTACTGGTGCTGATAAGACGCGCAGGCGCTACGCATACCTTTATAATCCAAAGCGGCGTATTCGTTGTACGGGCTATAATCTGTGGGAAGGGTGGTATACTTAGGGATGATATCATCTAGGTATGATACCCTATAGGCAATCATTAGCCGCGGCGTCCTATACGTCGGGATGCTCTACTAGCTGCGATACTACTGTGTTATGTAATGCACCACGGTGACGTCATATCTGACCTATAACCTATAACACTATGTCGTGTATCGCTATTTACTAGCCGCATAGCACATTCTAGATTATATATTATAACTAGAAATATATCTACATCGTTTGTCAAGTTAAGAGTTATTTAAAACAATCACCGTTATCGTTTCTATATGTCCCACTAATAGGGGACCACTATAATATAGTATGAGATAGGTAGATAGATAGGATATAAATATAATGTATAGTATATATGTATATAGTATAGTATACCTATATATAGTATATAATGTAGGAATATAAAATAGAACACGATCCACACAATTATAGGATAATAATGATTAATTTCAATTCGTTAATATATTATTAGGATTTAATAAATGGTCGTCTGCAATATTACATAATAATATCCTACACGAGGTTACGTAATACGATAAAGTAGCCGAACACTTAGGTTGATAGCACTTAGCATTGGTGATATGTAATATTGCGGACTGAATTATTAAAAAACATCGCATACTCGACCGCCTACAAAGTACCGGAAGTACCGGAAGTAGGGGTGTAACTCTACTGTATCCACGGATACGACGTGGCTGACCTCTCAGTGACCCCGTACTAGTGTCCACCCAATAGGTATAGGACACGCGTAACGTACCCGAGTACAGGATCCACTTGTTAGGTTTAGGCCTGACGATCACCTTCTTGCGGCGCAGGTGTTCGTTGTTAAAGTCTGCGATAATCGGTTAAGGATGTTTACATCAGCGTAACACATTAGTTTAACGATTATAATCAACTATAGTTGATACTTAGTAAAGTTTGTCTATAGAAATTGTTTGTATATATATTATTGAACTTTATATTATTGAATTGTGAGTATTATCTGTAGTGTTATCTGTAGCAATATATATATGTATATATATGTATATATGTATATGTATATATGTATATATATAAAGATAATGGCATATATTAATTGTTATTATGATTTATAATATAATAAATATACAATCGATACTACAGTACCTATCGATATATTGGTCGCTATATTAGTGTTTGATTGACAGGTAAACACGCCATTACGTAATACCTAGCGGGTCATAGCGACGTAATATGTAATAAAAACCTTCTACGAAAGTGTTCAATATTTTATGTGCACCCACATATGTACCTACAAAGAAATATAATAATTAACTTAGTACGATATTATATATGTATGCAATATATGTATGCAATATATGTATGCAATATATATATATATATATATATATATATATATATACATATATATATATATATATATACTATTCGTAGACTATACACTATAGAATTATAGTATATTATAATCTATAGAGTAGACTAGAATTCTAATAATAACTGTTTACTTAATAATATGATTATGAAAGCAATTTACTTATTATTATTATTAATATATATATATATATAGGTATATATATATATATATATATATATATATGCATACACATACACACACGAGTGTGCGATACACACGTGTGTGTGTCACAAAGTGTGTACGAGTGCGCACTGCGCATGACCAATATTAAGTATTACATAATAACCGTTCTGGCGCAGAACAATGATCTCGTATATCTTCCAGATGTCCATGGTAACGCACATCGTGTTTACGATAGTTTCGAACCGCTTACTGGAATACACTTCCGGTAGTCTGGTGTACAT